>AJFL01000333.1:0-52246 GCA_000467735.1 Rhytidhysteron rufulum CBS 306.38
CCCCCCCCCCCCCCCCCCCCCAAAAAAAATGCTCTACCTCGTAGGCCTCGGCCTAGCCGACGAAAAAGACATCACAGTCAAAGGCCTAGAAATCGTCAAAAAGGCCTCACGCGTCTATTTAGAAGCCTACACCGCAATCCTGCTCGTCGATAAAGATGCATTGGTAATGCGCGCACATTCCATACTTCTTCCCGACTTCAAAAAATCCAAATCTGGGGCTGATTCGCTAATTGTATTGACAGTAGGAAGCTTTCTATGGCCGTCCCGTAATAATCGCGGATCGAGAAATGGTCGAATCTGCTAGCGATGATATCCTAGCTGATGCGGATAAAGTTGATGTTGCGTTCCTTGTTGTTGGGGACCCTTTTGGGTATGTTATATATAATTCTTCTCTAAAGCATAATATATGTATTCTAACAACCACCCCCTCCCACCAGAGCAACAACCCACACCGACCTCGTCCTCCGCGCCCGCTCCCTCTCCATTCCCGTCCGCAGCATCCCCAACGCCTCAATCCTAACCTCCATCGGCACAACCGGGCTTCAACTCTACAACTTCGGCCAAACAGTATCCATGGTCTTTTTCACCGAGTCCTGGAAACCCGCGTCCTTCTACGACCGCGTCAAAGAGAATCTAGCCATCGGCCTACACACGCTAGTCCTCCTAGATATAAAAGTCAAGGAGCCGAATCTAGAGGCTTTGGCGAGGGGGAAGATGATATATGAGCCCCCTAGGTTCATGACTGTGGCGCAGTGTGCGAAGCAGATGATTGAGACGGAGGAGGAGGTTAAGATGGAGGGGGCTTATTCGAGGGAGAGTTTGGCGGTCGGGGTTGCGAGGGTCGGGGCGGAGGATCAGAGGATTGTTGCGGGGACGCTTGAGGAGCTTGCGGGCGCGGATTTGGGGAGGCCGTTGCATAGTTTGGTTTTGTTGGGGGGTAGGACGCATGATCTTGAGAGGGATTATTTGGAGGAATTTGCGGTGGATAAGGAGAGTTTCGCGAGGATATGGAAGAGGGATTATGAGGGGAAGGGATAGGTTATGTAGTCATGTAGTATGACTTCCACATGAAAATTATATATCTCGATACTATTTATCATTCTTCTATACTCATAATTCTAATTTTATCATCACTCACACTAGATCATCAAAATACCATATGCCAACCGCTCGAACGTCAAAAACCCCAAACCCCAAACAACCCCCCGCTTTTAAAACGCCATTCCCATTCCCATAAAAAAGAAACCAAGCCGTTAAAAACCATAAGGCAGAAAACAAACTCAAACCCTCGTCTTCCTAGGCTCAAGCAACAATTTCCCCGCCGGCCCAGTCTTATCATTGAACCCAGCCTCCCTGGAAAATACCTTGCGACCTCTCAACCAAGTTTCCTTGACAACACCCTTAAGAGTTTTGTTTTCGTATGGGGAGCACTTGTTTCTGAAGAGCATGGTGTTATGTTCGACCTGCAGAGGGAAAATCAGTAACCGACAAACACACCATAATAACACTCTCCAAATCAAGAGAAGAAGAAAAAGGGGGAACTTACAGTAAACTCAGCCACATCATCAAAAACCACAACATCCGCATCCATACCAACAGTCAAATCCCCCTTCGACCGTTCCAATCCCACCTGCCGTGCCGTATTCCTACAGCACCACCTCACCACATCCTCAAGATTGAAGTTAGGATCACGTTTCGTGCCCTCGGTCCAGAGGATCGGGAGGCCTAGTCCAACACTACTGATACCACCCCAAGCAGCAAAGAAATCGCCTCTTTCCTCTGCAAGCTCTTCTTCACCTTCACTGGATGCGGAACTCTCGCTTCCAGTCTTCTTGACTTTCTCCTTGGCGGGTGCGAAGGCCTTGGGTAGGTGCTTTAGGTTCGGTGTGCAGGGAGAGTGGTCGCTAACGACGGTTTTGATGATGCCTTCGGTTTGGTCTTGTAGGAGCTCGTCCCAGAGACCGTCTTGGTTGAGTTGCGAACGGATGGGTGGACAGCATTTGTGGCGGGTGTCGCCTTCTTTTACGGCTTCGGCTGCGAGGGAGAGGTAGTGGAAGCAGGTTTCAGCCGTAATCTTTACGCCTTTCTTCCTGGCTTCTCGGAGTAAGGGGATTGCTTGGATGGCGGAGAGATGGACGATGTGGAGTGGGAGCTCAGGGGCTAGATGCGCAAGTGAGAGAATCTCGGCTATGGCGTAGGTTTCGAAAGATGGAGGACGTGAGTCTAGGAACGTGCTGTAGGCAGTTAGGGGGCCGGTGGGGACGAGGGGTGGGTTGGAGTGTTGGACGTCGTCACCGACGGAGGTGGTGATGGGTGGGATCATCTCGGCGTGGAACATGAGGGTTGTGTTTTCGTTCTTGAGTTCGGCCATGGCGAGTTCGATGTCCGTAGAAGTGACAGCAGGGAATTCTTCAACCTGTGAAGAGGTTAGTTTGTGGCTGAAAGGGTGGATGGAAGAGACATACACCACTGTCGATGAGGAAACCTTTGAAGCCTCTTACACCTGCATGGACGAGGGCCTTGAGCTCGCTGGCGTTGCCGGGTATGATACCGCCGTAGAAGCCGACATCTACCCAACACTTGTCTTGGGATGCATCAATCTTCTCTTTGAAGTTGGCTACAGTTGTGGTGGGAGGGATGGCATTGAGTGGCATATCGATGACGGTAGTGACTCCGCCAAAGGCTGCAGCTCTAGTACCAGTCCAGAAACCCTCCCACTCTGTACGACCAGGCTCATTGAGATGTACATGAGCGTCGACTAGACCAGGAAGCAAGATCAAGGGACTGTAGTCCGTGTAAGGAGTCCCAAGAGGGAAGTCGGAGGCGGGCAATACAGAGTGGAAAATAGATGTGACTTTTCCTGTGGTGTTGGATATGACAATCGTTGCTTCGGTAAGGCGGCCCGCAATGATTGCTCTAGAGGAAGCGAGGACGGTGATGGGCTGGGGGGTAGCGCTCTGGGTGGTGGTGGGGAGAGGGGAGATGGCGTGAGGAGCCATGCTGGTGAAGACTGTGTGCTGAAAGACTTGGGAGGGGGAAAGGGACAGTCGATGGGGAGCTCTTTACGGGGAATTGCGGGGTGCAGAGGTCTCAGTGAGTCGGAATGTGGTGCGTTCGGTGTGCAAGAGATAGATAAGCAACACGCAGGCAGTAGAGATAAGGGTATGTGGCCTTCACGCTGTCGAAGGATGCAGCAGAAGAGAGCAGACAAAGCAAATTGAATGGATTCTGTGGTAGAGCGAGCCTTACAGACAAAGAAAGGTTTTGAGCTCAGGAACCAAAAATGACGCTCAGGGCAGAATCTGGGGTACAGGCGCCTCTTATTTACAGCGAGGACAGGCCCCGTTGAGGGCGGTAAAGATAGAAAAGGAGGCCATTCCAGAAAGATAGCTGAACCCGCTTCTGGCACTAGGGGCCGGAGCTGATCGGGGCGTCATATTCCTGAGGTTTACTCGATGGAAACCGGCGGCCTACGTTGATCGAGTTAGCTTATCGGCGACAGGCCAGGTGGTGGCCCAAAGGTGGTGTAGTCATCATCAGCGATACGACACTGCGTCGGGATTAATTGTCGCTGCTGCTGCTGCTGCTGCCCTTGCCTCGCACCCGGCTGCTGCGTGCAAGGGACCTCATCAATGCGGGTTGGGGTTGAGGCTGTCGAGCAGAGATAACGTTGCCCATGCAAATCGGCGCCCAGAGATAAGGGTCCTCTCTTAGCCGAGCCGCCTGCCCGCTTCCGGCATCGCCCCTGGCCCGATCTACCCAACGGTCTAAGTCGATCCAGTGTTCCAGTTCCACCAACCATGCTTCCATCCCAGCTGCCTAGACTCTCTGGTGCAGCGTTCCTGAACATCCTCACTCTGTCAGAATTTCATCCTTTCTTTTAACGACTCCCTAACGACTCCCTCCCTACTCCCTCCACGCTTTCACTCCCTACTGTCGCTCGAGTGCTCTGCGGTACGGGGTCAACCGCAGGTGGATGTGTGTGATGGCGTCGGCAGCAATCAGGAGTCTTCGCGCCGAATCTTCCGGTGACACTAGCATGCGTCAGCGGTGTCGTTCATCGGCGTGGCAGATTACTCGATAGAATCAATTCCTATCGAGTCACAGAAACCCCAATATCCTCACCCAGTTCTCACGATACAGTCTAGGCCCGAAAACACTTCACAGATCCTTCACCGTAAATCGGACCATCTCCTTAGCCGACTTTTCTCCACATTCCCTCGGCCGGCGCCATCACGTTCCAGGTACGTACTCTTACAACTTCGACTTCCAGTGTTTATGCGGCCTGTCAAACTTTGTATGTTCTCGCCTCCGAGCCAGCTTTCTTCTCATACCGACAATACCATCGTCTCGTGGGGATGCGTTCGACGGACGTTCGACGCGCTGCAAGAATTGTTGGAGCCACAGCGACTCCTTGGTGCAAATCGGTGTTCGCGGCCCTGTTATGATCGAGTAATGGAAACCACCTCCGTCCTCCGAAATACAAATTTGCTTTCACAGCACAGCAAATAGCACCATGCTGCCTTTGATCCGCATTGGCGTATTGCTTGCTGCATCAGCACACTGCATAGCCCGAAATCGAGTGCCCTTCAATAAATATCCCGTGTCATGGTTCGAGACGACTTAGAATGAGTGATTTGCAAACCGGGCTGCAGTACATTCACCCCAACCCCTGACGTGTCATGGGAACTGTGCATCTGTTATGTCATAATAACCAAGGTGAGCAGAGGTCAGCAGGTCGCAAAAAAAATATGAAATATATGCTAGGACAAACTAAGTGCCAAATGTCAAGTTGGATAAGTATATGGGTATAGTGCAATAATAGAACCGTGATACTCCTCGAACGAAGTCTTTGCAGTTATGATGCGATATCATAACCATCAGGCGCAGATCATGTCGTCCCTCGCTGTCCCGCCACCACCAACAGGGCAGATCTCAGCAGCGTCGGAAGCCATCAAGCGTCGACTGCGTTTTGCGGGACGATGTTTCCGCTTTCTCGACCTTGCCCGAGGCTAGAATCTCTTTACTCGAGTAAAGACTTGCTTTAAGGCCATACGGGTTGTTTCCATAGATGTCGAGGTAAGTGTATGCATCAGTCTTGTAGTAGATCCCTCGCGGGGCGTCTTCCTTCACAAGTCCCATGGTGACTAGTTCTTCCAAGACACGCCGGACGTCATCGGCGTCGAGGAAGTCTTTGGTGTAGATGCAAAGTAGACGTTCTCTAGCACCTGCCCCATTGTCTGTAGCTACTTTTGCTGCTGTCCCCAGCCTATTCTCAAGCACACCTTCCACAACTTGCTTCCAGATAGAAAGTTCTGCTACGCTGGGGAACAGCATCCACTATTATATGTTAGCAATAGATGTATATAGTTTGGGTATCGTGCAATACTACCTTTCCTGCTGTGACTCTGGTCTCTTTTGCAAGGGCATTAAGCTGTTGTTTGAGCACATCCCTTTCCTTATTCACCAACCTAGTGGCAGTACCTCTTGGTTTTCCGGCATTCTCCGCTTCAATATGTTCTTTCCTTTCTTGGAATCGGTTTAGTAGATCAATCCCACGCTCTTTGAATGCTCCAATTCTGCCCGCATGTCCTTGGGCATCTCGATGGGGGTTAGCGACCCAGATCCAACCCCCCAGTCCAGCCGTAGTCGCCGGTGGCAAACGTCTGATAAAGTCATCGACACTCTCTCCTAACTGCCAAGCATCTGGCATGCCCTCGTAGGGATTATGCAAGTTAGGTGGTGGTAAAGGTGATCGGGCTTTGGCTCGCGCCAGCATGGTGTTGAGATCCATGTCAGATTCATGTTCCGCCCAGAATTTCATGGGGTTGAATACCTGATCGCGAGCCTCGAGCCGATTCTGTTCATCTTCGTCTCCTGTAGACCGTGTTAAGGACATTCCTCTCAGTACGAAGAGATAAAGGTAGTGTGAGGGGTTTACACTTGGAATGGTGATACCTAGGTAGAGCGCCCAAGGGATGGTCGGCTAAAGGCCCGACCTATCCCCTATGGTCACTCAAAGTGGTCTCAAATGTTAGTGGAGAGAAGTGAGACCATTACATACCGTAATAACTTGAATCGTCAGAGATCCAGCCATCCCCAGGCACTGCACTCCCTGCCTGCATTGTCAGAAAGTTTTGTATGCAGAATTTTCATGCTGCGAGGAAAGAAAAGTGATATGTTTTACGACTTGTACTTTTCTTGGCATTGACGTTTCTTTTTGGCAGGCAGGGGGCCTGACCGCCTTGAGTTCTGCCCCGTCGCGTAATTTCGCGTCGCGGAGGCGCGTTGCGTCCCACCACTTTAGATAGTGAGCGCTCACTTGAACTTTCATACCTTCACATCTTAATAGCTGAAAATTACATTGCGAACAACATGCCACACTCAGTGTCGCCCGAAGCATCTCTAATGGATGACAGTACTCTTCCACAAACCAATGCCGAACCTGTCGATGCCCCCAAACAGGAGAAAGATACCCAATCTCAAGATATCTCGATGTCAGATGTTCCCGTTGAGGAGGAGGACGAGGAGAAGAAAGTCAATCTAGAGGAACTGTTTGATGATGAAGACTCCGACGACGAGTTCGCATCTAGCGCTCCTCAAGTGAAGACTGAGGCACCATCATCACCACCGCAAGCACCAATGTATGATGAATATCCCAACGGTTCAGAAATGAATGCTAACAGCACCAAGCCCAGTCAAATCCAGCTCGGGCTACTCTGATCCTGAAGTAATGCGAGCATTCTACCAACGTCTTTTCCCCTTCCGATATCTCTTCCAATGGCTTAATCACTCCCCTTCGCCGACCAACGACTTTGGGCATCGAGAGTTCGCATTCACACTACTGAACGATGTCTACCTCCGATACCAATCCTTTCCAACTTCCGATCTCCTTCGTAAACAATGTGTCCAGATGATACCCTCCCGTTTCGAAATCGGTCCAGTCTACAGTCTAAACCCACGAGACAGGAAGACAGTCCGCAAGTCGTCAGCGTTCAGACCCTTGAACAAAGAACTTGTTTTCGATATTGATATGACTGATTATGATGAAATCAGAACGTGCTGCACAGGCGCCAATATTTGTCACAGTTGTTGGGCGTTCATAACGATGGCTATTAAGGTAGTCGACGTGGCACTGCGCGAAGACTTTGGCTTCAAGCATATCCTTTGGGTTTACTCTGGTCGTCGAGGTGCTCACGCCTGGGTCTGTGACAAAAAGGCACGAGAACTAGACGAGACAAGACGAAGAGCAATAATCAACTACCTTGAGCTTCTGAAAGGAGGCGACAAGGGAGGAAAGAAAGTTAATGTTCGACGACCGCTTCATCCTCATCTCGATCGCAGTCTCTCGATTCTCCGCGAGCACTTTCAGACTTCCATTCTACATGAGCAAGACCCATGGGCATCTGAAAAGTCACAACACCTCCTGGATCTCCTCCCCGACCCCTCCCTCCGTGCTGCGCTCCAGAAGAAGTGGGATTCGGTACCTTCCAGACCCAGTTCCTCAAAATGGCAGGATATCGATAGCGTTGCGAAATCCGGCGCGCTTTCATCTCTAAATACTAAGACTTTGCTTGAGGCCAAGCAAGACATCGTACTTGAATACACATACCCACGTCTCGATTCCGAAGTCTCAAAGAAGTTGAACCATTTGCTCAAGTCGCCGTTTTGCGTTCATCCTGGCACCGGCCGGGTTTGTGTTCCTATCGATACAAGGAAGGTGGAAGAGTTTGATCCACTCGATGTACCCACAGTCACACAGCTGCTTGGCGAAATTGATGAGTGGGGCAAGGACCATTCGAATGAGGATGGTGAAGCACAGAAAAAGATGGCAGATTGGGAGAAGACGAGCTTGAAACCTTATGTCGATCTTTTCAGGGTGTTCGTGAATGGTTTATTAAAAGAAGAGAAGAGCGGTATTAAGAGGGAGAGGGAAACCGACGCTATGGAATTTTAACGCTTATCGAAGATTATCATTTGTATTGTCAAGGCGTTCTTGTTTGTATTGAGTTCACTACGAATTGGTCATATGGGTTCTTGGATGAGGCGACATAGCAGGTGCTGATAATGGCTCGGGAACGAAATTTCATCTTTGACAAAGGTTTATTGATCTATTGGAAAGTACATGACAGATGAGGATATTCCACTGGAGCCATCATCTTTTTAATGCCGTGCCCTCACATCGTTCAATGTTCCCATGAAATCGTTTACTTGGACTCGTCAAAGACATAGGTCAAGTGGCAGCGACCGCAGTATTGACGGTTGTGCATGGCGGCCATGAAGACACCGGCACCGCACTCGGGCTGTGGGCACTCCCTCCTCAGACGCTCGATCTTGCCGTCGCCGTCGACCTTGTAGTACTTGAGGACAGCCAACTTGGTCTTCTTCCTCTTGTGCTTGATCTTCTTGGGGGTGGTGTAAACCTTCTTCTTCCTCTTCTTGGCACCACCACGCAGACGGAGGACGAGGTGGAGGGTGGACTCCTTCTGGATGTTGTAGTCGGAGAGGGTGCGGCCGTCCTCAAGTTGCTTTCCGGCAAAGATGAGACGCTGCTGGTCGGGGGGGATGCCCTCCTTGTCTACGGGGAGTTAGAGATTGAATGCGCGATGTTGCAGGAGGGAGGACTCATGTACCTTGAATCTTGGACTTTACATTGTCGATGGTATCGGAAGACTCCACCTCAAGGGTGATAGTCTTACCCGTGAGGGTCTTGACGAAGATCTGCATGGCGGCCTTGAGAAGCAAATGTTAGAATCGCGAACACACTCTGGAAGGTCGAGGGAGCGTACCTAGACAATAGCTTGAATTGTCCTCCTCAGTCGTCGAGATGCAGAAAAGAGGTGGGATGCGGTTGGGGCGAGATATATTTCCAAGCGGGAAATGTGCGCTTAGGTTAGCGAGTTCCTTGGCATTCTCAGACATTCCAATCACGTGCCTATGCTTAGGCAGCGCTCGTGGCGTTATCCGGTTACTAGCCCAGCGAACTCGGACGTTTGTTAATAATTTACCTAACTCGGCTCCTTAATAGCTCTATCTATTTTTACATTATTAACTTACTTTAACTTAACTATGAATGTATACTTTTTTTATTTAAGTTACCTCCCTTAAAAGGATAGGACGCAACTATAAGGCGTTAGATTTTTAGGAGCATATAAGGACGAATATATGAAACGGGGATCGTAGTTATCAGCAACGCCAAAGGATATGTGCGCCAGCTGGACTCAACACATTTTTATGACTTGAATAAGTGATGTTTGAATGCTAACCTACTCGGCTTACTAATTGCCGTTCCCTTGGGACCTCGTCAACACTAACATACGGTCATCCGTGGGAATCCCTTCAACTATCATCAAGGAAGCGTCCTAATAATCTCACTGTCATAGCTCGTTCCTCGTAATTCTTTTCTTGTCCGAGAAGCATTCAATTTAGTCGATCTTGACGTATCACTGCATGTACAGCGAAGCACAGTGCTCGACGGCTTCGGGTTCGTCGGAAGAGATCTATATTGAAAAGGCGTACGGACGTGTCTTTCAAAAGTATCCAGGCACCCTTGATTAACATATGGAGGTAGGAGGCGCCTAAAACTAGGTACAAATACCCAGGTAACTAACCTCTGTTAAATACCCTTAAGATGGCACCACCTGTTTAAGAAGAGGAGCATTGCGTTCTACCTTACACCCAGGAGGACGCGCCTAAGGCTGGTTCGAGAGGGTGCCCAGATACTTTTGAGAGGCACCTCCGTAGATAACCCTACCTTATCCTGAAGATGGGAGAGACGTGTCAAGATGAAATATCTACAAATTGCAGCAAGTGCATGACGCCTGCATATAAACAAGGGATATATGCATGGATCTGCGGATGGGTGTTGATCCAGGCCATGAGTACGAGTATTACATTCGAATACTATATATAAAGCAATGACATGAATCTAAGCTATGATCGAAGGTTAGCTTTACTCTCCAATGAGCATATTTTCTCTAAGTGGACCTTAATGGAACTGTATTAGCGTTCAAAGGTTATCGGAGTGTGCTCCTATTTACAGTAACACTGCTTCCGACTAACAAAGCCACGAACCACTCGTTTCCCGTATAAGGGGAGAGGGTCGCGTAACCCAATGTGTCGTTTATTGCATTTGGGTTCTGTCCCACACAGTTTATTGGATTCATTAATGCTCACGCACATAATTGGGTTTAGTGTAGCTTCCAAGGGATACATTTATGATGGGCGCCGCATCTGCTGGGACAGCAGGGTCAACATGCTTATCGGGTTTTTAAGTATTAATACTCATCGTTATCACCTTTCATCATGTTTAACAGTGCTTCAACCCACTTCGATTGCCGATTCACCTTAGTTACTTATCTCACTGATCCACAACCATGTATCATCTGAGCTCAATTGGAGAGGCCATCGTGGTTTCCATTTTACGTCTTCTACCTTACGGTATTGCCTTTAATATCCTCTTTGTTTTGTCACGTTATATTTACCGCATCTACTTCAGTCCTTTGTCACATATCCCTGGTCCAAAGTTAGGTGCAGCTTCTCGATGGTATGAATTCTACTATGACGCATGGCTTGAGGGAAGATATTGGCTCGAAATCGAAAGATTACATCGGGTATATGGTTCGTTATCATTAATGGGATATGCATTTACGTGACCGACTAACCGAGTGTAGGACCTATCGTGAGAATAAACCCCTACGAAGTCCACATCAATGACCCCAGCTACTATGACGAGCTCTACAATGTCACCAATAAACTTGATAAAGACCCATGGTTCTACAATTTCATCGCACGTCCTGGATCGATTTTTCAGACCGTTGATGCCGATCATCACAAACTACGCAGCACTATCGTGCGAAGGTTCTTCTCGGTTGCCAGTATTGGGAGGATTGAACCAGTGTTAACCGATCATATACAAACATTTCTTCGACGCCTGAAGGAGTGTAAGGAGATGCGGAAGCCAGCTCCGTTGAGTGATGTATTTCGATCACTGGCAGTCGATATAATAACGGATTATGCTGTACCCGAGAGCTTCAACTTCCTCGAAACCGACGATTTCGGTGCAGCTCATTCTAGCTATATTCGCCAATTAACGGGGATCGCTCTCTACAATCGATTCTTCAAATGGATTCTTCCTTTCACGGAGAAGTTGCCTCGCTGGGTATTCGCGATCCTAGGCGATGTGCCTCTTCATTTTTACGATGGTGTAAGACAACACCAAATTCAAGCGATCAAGGTCATCCAAAATGACGGGAAGCCAATATCAGGCAAGCAGTTTCCTGTCATCATGAACGAGGTTTACAAAGCAGAACTGCCGCCTGAAGAAAAGACGCCACAGAGACTCTATCACGAGATTTCTGTCTTGATCGGAGCAGGTAGCGAAACAACTGCTACAGCAATGGCCATGACAACTTATTGCATTCTAGCCTATTCTGATAAACTTAAAAGGCTCAAGGAAGAACTTGCAACTATCCCGGAGCTAGAGTGGAAGGAGACAGTCAGTTACAAACGTCTCGAATCACTCCCTTATCTGAATGCCTGCATTGATGAAGGCCTCCGTCTCGCAGTCGGCGTCAGTGGCCGTCTTCCTCGCATCAATCGACATAGCGTCATGAACTATGGTGAGTATGCTATACCACCTGGGACTCCAATTTCCATGAGCATTCGGGATGTGCACTACAACCCGAAGGCGTTCCCCAACCCGACCGAATTCAGACCCGAAAGGTGGCTTGGAGCAGAAAAAGCGGCGTCAGAGAAGCACTTTGTTCCCTTCAGTCGAGCATCTAGGATGTGTGTAGGCAAGAATCTTGCGGTGGCGGAGCTGCAGATGTCGATTGCGAACATGTTTGCCAACCTCGAGATGGAGTTGTTTGAGAGTGGGCTTAGGGAGGTGGAAGTGATGCATGATCACTTTTCCCCATATCCGGATGCGAGGAGCAAGGGCTTGCAGGTTATGGTGAAGTGAAAGATGGCAGAAGGAGGGAGGGAGTGGGAAGTACAGACTGGGGCATTCTCGGGCGTGTCCTGTGGCTATCCTTCACATGCGCATCGGCTCATCAGATGAGGTAGTATATAGCACACCCTACCTAAGACAGAGTGTCCATATGCCACCTTCTCGAAACGGCTAGGCCATTGAGCCGTGTTGGACAGAGGGGACGCACCCCGCAAGTCGACATTTGGGTGTTGCGCAATCCCATCTATCTGGCATCGCACCGCATTAACCTCTGTTACTTTCACCTACACCTCCCTCTTTAATCCATATCAGCCAATCGCAATATAGGGCGGCATGTGAAAACAAGAAGGAGCGGCGTTGGCATTCAAGACAAGCTTTTCCCGCCTTCGGATTCGCCGATCATCCCTGCCACACCATCAAACCTCAAACATCGCCGCCACCTCTTCCATCCTGCCCATCCTCTTGTTCACTACTCGGAGTCGTCGAGTCGATCCACCATCTAAACCCCTTCATATCGCGGGAAGAATTCGAGATTCAAGCCTTGCAGGGTTGATTGTTGTTGATGGGGCTTCTCCTTGCTTCACCATTCAGCCTTTACTTCGTCTCTTACGCGCTATGTTCATCCTGAACTCGATCTCTATCCGCGGAGCGTCGAGAAGGATGGCAGATGGGCCATCCTCTGCACTATATTTGATCCTCCACGGCTTAGATCGATGTTGGTATTAAATAAATTCTCCTTCCTCAACGGGCTCAACCTCTCGGGATACCTGCGGAGAGACTATCCAACCCATCTCTATTCCGCCTCACATGTAGTTAGGCTCACCCTAGCTTGTGCATCTCTCCTGACCCTACTGACGACCAGAGATTGCCCAATGTGACTTGAAGCCAGGGAAGTTGAGGTTGCAATTGGCGCTCCGAATGATTGCTCGCCGCAGTGAATCTTTGTTCCGGGCGCCTGCGGGTTAAATGTCTATCCCTTGTCCTAATGACCTCGTCTTCAACGTCAAACCAACCATCAAGAACAGTTTTGGCTGTTGACGAGGTGGGTTTCAAGCACTCCATATCTCAACCAGCCTGCTCATGTTTTCACCAATAGGTCTCAAGATCATTAGGTGTCACCATGGGTCTTCTAGTACGAGTCATTTCTTGGGATCAGAATGTTCCTTGTGTAACTCTGTACATCGCCCACGTAGATCTACCCCTTGTTTCGGTAAGGCGTCCGTCTAATGGTTCCTCCTGCGCCTACGCCAATCCTCATCTACTCTCTGTGTCGTCTGATTCGAGATACCACCTGAATTGCTAATATGTTCTACATGAAACACTTCTGGGAAGCCATTCCCTCGTCCATGTGAGATATAAGAAATACAGAGGCAATGCCGTTGTCCTACATCAACTCGAGCGGCTCTCCGACTAGCCACTCTTACATTCCTTTGAGATTCTCCACGTCAACAGCCACTCATTTTTTTTTCTTACGTTCGTTTTATATCAGTTGCTCTTATGAGCCATTGATCTTCAGTTTTTCACTCAACACTTTTTCAAGAAATCATGAAGCAGGTTTTGTTTCTGAGCTTGCTTCAAGCCGTTCCTTTATTTGCGCTTCCGGTGGGGGAAGCAGACAACGAGAATCGAAATGTTCTCGAGGCGAGGACTGTCCCGGTTTCCATGAGTGCGGTTGTAACTACGAGTTACAGCTCGGCTCCTGTTTCTTCGGTGCAAACGGCTATCACAACAGCCTCTCTCTCGGTCACTGGAGTACGTATGTTTCATCCGAACTCGCATCACATCAATTCCAGTTGATATCATCAGCATGAATTATTTTCGTACCATATTCTAATATCCCCTTTTCTGAATTGCTATTATGGGCAAAACTAACCATTTGCATCCTCCCAGTCCATAAACACGGAACTTCCCTCGGGACATGACTCCGGCAATCCCTTTCCATCACCGAGCATTGAACCTTCAACAGGAATCCTAGCTCCCGCACCCACTATCTTGAACCCTGGTCTTACGAATCCTTCGCGCGAGATTTCACCAGACATTTTTGTACCCCTGCCCATGGATGGCCCGCCTCCGCAGATCCAGACCCGGAATGATCACCCTGTCAAACAGCTTGGTATACTCGATGAGGGTTTCCCTATTGAGACGAACAAGTTCTACGCAAACTTCTTTCTTGGCGATCAAATACAAGGCGTCTGGACACATCCATATTCTCTAAGCTTTTCTAATGGCGGTGGGAATGCTAGAAGCTGGGGGATTGCTGTAACCCACGTCGACAGAGACCAGCTAGCTTGGGGTAACGGCGATCCCCCTGAGTTCTTCATCGCTCCGCTTGGCGTCCAACAGTTCATCTTTTCTGCGACTGAATTGGGGAAAGAGACAATCCTTACAACTGATTCATTAGTGGCCTTCTCAGTTAATGTTAACCTCGCACCATCGGCATCTTCCGAACCCATTATCTCAATCCCATGTGTGCAGGGTATGGGTTTCATTACTGCCGCATATTATGGAGCTACGCCTCTTCTACAGAGCGGAATATTCTTCAAGACATTAACATATGTTGGGGAACTTAACGGAGCCACTTACAAGTACCGTGTCGTGTTGGAAGATGATTCAAATTGGCTTCTATACGCCACGCCTGCCAGTGCTCTCGGATCTCCACCTTTCACACTGGAAGATAGTACTACCATTGTAGGACCAGCCGACTTCCACGGTACGATCCAAATAGCCAAAAACCCGGCCCAGGAGAGTGGGGAGGAGACCTACGATGCATCCGCTGGTGCTTATGCTTTAGGCGCTGGTATATCCGCTACTGTTAATGGCAATGTCGGAAGCTATACAATGGCTTTCGTCAAAGGAGGGACTCAGGGCCAGAAACTACTAATGTTTGCACTACCTCATCATGTAGAATCGTTGGATGAGACTACTCGCTCCGCGTTAACTAGCATTGAACTCGCAACTACATCCAAAGGTATTGCAAGGGCTATACTTGCTGACAAGCACACAATGGTTGAGGACGACCTCCCCATCAATATTGGGTTTGCTCCTTGGTCACGCACAACTAAAAGAAGCAGCATGTATGACGGCGCACAGCTATCAGATTCGGCTATCGCAACAATCAATGCTGCCGCCAGGGCAGAACTAGCTGAAGACATGATCAACCAGACAAGCCTCAACAGCATGTACTACAGTGGCAAGGTTAGTACATCGAACCCTTTTTAAGAATCATAAAGCTTAGTATTCTCTAAAGGCCTTAGCCAAATTTGCCGGCATAATATATACGATTCAAGACATCACGGGTGACTCGAGTCTCGCAGCAGCAGGTCTCGACAAACTCAAGGATGCCTTCAACGTCTTTGTCAACAACACCCAACCAATTCCCCTAGTTTATGATAATGTCTGGAAGGGTCTGGTATCTTCAGGATCATATGCAGAAGGTGACACTGGTGTTGATTTCGGAAATACATTATACAACGACCACCACTTCCACTACGGGTACTTTGTCTATGCTGCAGCCTTGATAGGTTATCTCGACCCGAACTGGCTCACCGAAGGAACAAACAAAGCATGGGTAGACCTGCTAGTTCGAGATTACGCCAATCCTACAGACCAAGATCCTTACTTTCCCTTCTCCCGCTCTTTCGATTGGTACCACGGACACTCGTGGGCGAAAGGATTGTTTGAGTCCGGGGATGGAAAGGACGAGGAGAGTTCCTCTGAAGATACATTCTCATCGTATGCGTTGAAGATGTGGGGGAAGGTGACAGGCAATCTGGACCTGGAGGCTAGGGGCAACCTCATGCTGGCTATACAGGCTAGGAGTCTACGGAACTACTTTTTAATGTCAAGTGATAATAAGGTTCAACCAGAACGATTCATCCCAAACAAGGTATCTGGAATCGTAAGTTCAAATTGCCCCCAGAGAATTTATATGATAGTATTGACTGTGAAAAAGATGTTTGAAAATAAGGTACATCATACGACGTATTTTGGAGCAAATGATGAATACGTTGAAGGGTAAGTGTAGTCTTGAATCATATTATCTACCTTTGACACACCCACTGACTTAATCTATAGTATCCACATGATCCCACTCAATCCTTCTAGCGCTTATACCCGACCTGCATCCTTTGTCAGTGAGGAATGGGACACATACTTCAGCAACGGACGGGCAGAGAAGGTCACGGGTGGTTGGAAAGGTATTCTATTCGCCAATCGTGCGCTCATTGATCCCGTAGAAAGTTACAACTTTTTTGCTGCCTCAGACTTCGACGATAGCGTTTTGGATGGAGGGGCGAGTAGGACGTGGTATTTAGCGTACTCTGCTGTATTGGGAGGGGCATTGGCATCGTAGATGCATAGAGCAGCGATTAGCGTTAAAGGCGATATTCTTGTATATTAGGTTGGACAATATGGGCTGTATATGGTATACATGTGCAGTCGCATTACTAAGGAAGCGTCGGATGGTGAAGGGATTCGGAAAGGATGCATGCATTGATAAGCAGCCAATCAGAAGCTAGGGATTCTGAGATGGCGAGCTGATTGGCCAGGGATCTTGAGCATGTTTTAGCGCTACTCTCAACGTCATATTCAGCTTATCCCATCTCTCTTGTTGATGATACATCTCGTCTTACCACAGATTCACCACGATAACTCCTCGATCTACGAGCCGCTCACGGTCACGTGTGCCACTAATGATGTAGGTATGCCATCATTGCGAGTCCCTCCCGAGCCATCGTGCCAAGACTACCGCTACATGTGGGTATGATGTTCAGGTACTTCGTATCACGGAACCGGACATTGAATGATTCCACGAAGCTCATCTCAGAGATAAAGCTACTGTGTACCAGGTTTTGAAACCAGACATCATATTTTTTTTTACTAACAAGTCAGCTTCCTACACCTACATACAACATCATGGCTCAGCAAACCTATTCTACGAGCAATGGCAACCGTGACCCTACTGCCATGCGATCCGCTACTGGATACATGCCTGTAAGCAAGTTGCTTCCGTTCAAACAGTGAATTGCTAATCTAGTTAACATAGATTGAAGATTACGGCCTCATTGGCAACATGCGAACATGTGCACTTGTCGCGAGAGACGGTGGAATAGATTACATGTGTTGGCACGTCTATCTTCGCATATACCCTCACATGAAATCCCATTAACACAAACAACAGGCCAGAGTTCGACTCTCCCTCCGTCTTCTGCCGTATTCTCGACAAAGATAAGGGAGGTCATTTCTCCATTGCACCGAGACGAGATTTGAGCATCACTACGAAGCAACAATATCTCCCTAGCAGCAACATCCTTCAAACGAGGTATCACCATGAAATGGGGGTGCTTAATCTTTGTGATTTCTTCCCGAGACCGAATACTAAGATCTTTTCGCAAATCCAGAGTGATCCTATGCAGCCTAGGCAGAGGAAGATGTCAATGCCGGATAGAGGCATCTTGAAGAAGTGGTTGGTGAGACGAGTGGAATGTATACGGGGCGAGTTGGACGTTTGCGTTGACCTTCTACCGGCCTTCAGTAAGTTGTTTGTACGATGAGCTCTTAGAATTCACCAATTGACAGACCATCAGACTATGCACGCGACAAACATACAACAGAAATCGTCAACCTGGAGGCGAACGACTCTAAGACTGAATCCGAGCAAAAGGTTATATTCAAATCTCAGGAACAGGCCTTGGAGCTCCACTCTACGGTTGACTGTGGTGACGCTGAAGACAACGCTCCAGTCATTGAATACAAGATGACCTACAACGAATCGGCACTGGGAAACGGAGTCACTGCAGAGTTCCATCTTCTTGAAGGCCAGGCCGTATCTTTCGTCCTCCGAGACCACGAAGAACATCGTACCACTGAGCACGTAACCTCCAAGCTCCTCGACCAAATCCAATTCGACACACAAAGCTTCTGGTTTGGTTGGATCTCAAAGAGCAGATACAAAGGTCGTTGGCGTGAAGTGGTAGCCCGGAGCCTCCTTATTCTCAAAATGCTAACCTACGAACCCACGGGCGCTATTATTGCAGCAGCTACTTTCTCCCTCCCCGAACACATCGGCGGTACTCGTAATTGGGATTACCGTTTCTCATGGGTGCGAGACAGCTCCTTCACGATCTACATCCTCCTCCGAATGGGCTTCACCGAAGAAGCCGAAGCCTACATGAACTTCATCTACTCGCGCCTCCGCAACTCGCGCCTCCCCGACGGCTCTCTCCCCATAATGTTCGGCATCCGCGGCGAAACCGACCTCCCAGAAATTGAGCTCACACACCTAGACGGCTACCGAGGCAGCAAACCCGTACGCATCGGCAACGGCGCTGCCTTCCACAAGCAACTCGATATCTACGGCGAACTAATGGATGGAATCTATCTGTATCAGAAATACGGCAAGCCCCTCGCCTACGACCAATGGACCACCATCCGCGACCTCACCGACCACATCTGCACAATCTGGACCCAAGACGACATGTCCATCTGGGAAGTCCGCGGCCAAACGCAGAACTTCCTTTACTCAAAGATCATGCTCTGGGTAGCTATCGACCGGGCCATCCGCCTATCGGAAAAACGCTCTCTACCATGCCCCCACCGCTACCACTGGTATACAACCCGTGACGAAATCTACGAGGAGATTATGGAAAAGGGGTATAATAAGGAAATGAACGCCTTCATCCAGAGCTACGAGAATAATGAAATTTTGGATGCTGCGGTGCTGATTATGCCGTTGGTGCTTTTTATTGCGCCTAATGATCCGAGATTTTTGAGTACGTTGGAACATATTTTGCATCCGCCGGAGAAGGGAGGCTTGACGAGTACGGGGTTGGTTTATAGATATAATTCGTTGAAGAGTGATGATGGTTAGTGGTTCTTCCTCCGCCCTGATGATTATAACTCACCGATACCAAAATCCAGGTGTAGGTGGTCTTGAAGGCGCTTTTAGTATGTGTACATTTTGGCTTGTGGAAGCTTTAACTAGGGTACGTTCTCCCTTCTCCTTCTCTTCCCCTCCAAACACCCCCCGTTCATCCATCTGACTTACTCCTAACTCATCTTGGAAACAACAGGCTGGCGCCTACGACCCAAAATACCTCACAAAAGCCATCACCATCTTCGAAAACATGCTTGGCTTCTCGAACCATCTGAATATGTTCTCGGAGGAGATTGCAAGGTCCGGTGAGCAGTTGGGAAATACGCCGCAGGCTTTCAGTCATTTGGCGCTTATTAGTGCGGCGTTTAATTTGGATAGGACGACTGGGGGAAGTGGGGGGATGTGATGGGTTGTGAGGAGAGTAGATGAGAAGTGGTTTGATGAGGGAAAGGGAGGTGTGGTTATCAAGAAAGTAAGGGATTGGACATTGGTATTGATGGGAAATGATTTGATGATGGAAAGTAAAATGAGTGAGTGGATCACGATAGGAAAGATGGGTTTTTTGGTATGAGGAGTTTGCTTGTACTTGTACAGATTTCGTGTGAAATATATTCCCTACGTAAAACAGGAGCGGAATTTTAGTTTTTTTACTTCTTCCTCAAAGAAGTTTGGGAGGGGTCGACCACATCATAGCTACCTACTTTGATCCCAAGAGTCATCCCACCAGACGTACAACTTCTGTCCCTATCCTCGTTAATATACAGTGATACCATGGTATACCTTCATTACCCTCCTACCCCCTCAAGACACAGCCCTCTATTTGTTAGATTTCTCGGCACTCGTCTGAGCGATATTAAGACCCAAACCACTGGCATCCAAATACATCTTGTTCTTGCTCTGCTGCAAGATGGCAGCGACATTCTTAGCGTTCTCAAACTCTCGCAAATCGACGTAGGAGCGGGATTTCTTGATGGCGTCTCCGATGAGCTCGGCGGAGCGGGCTTCTCCCTGGGCGCGGACGACCATGGCTTGTTTCTCTTGACGGGCCTTGTCGACGACGAAGGCGGCGCGTTGGGCTTCTTGTTGGGCGACTTGTTTGGCTTCGACGGCGGCGGTGAATTCGGGGGAGAAGGCGAGGTGCTGGGGTGGCGGGTTAGTTTTTTCTGCTGTTTGAAGGGGTGGTAGATTGTGTGAGGGAGATTTACAGTCAGAGATACATCATCTAACATGATATTGAACCTTGCCGCCCTCCTAACCAAATTATCCCTGACGAGCCTACTGACATTCTCACGCTGAGTAATCAACTGAGAAGCATTAAACTGCGCTACCACACTCTTCAATACCTCATTCACGATACTAGGCAGCACACGCTCATCGTAATCCGTACCCAGGGTCCTGTATATCTGCGGGAGGGCATCGACTCTTGGTCGTGAGAGCACACGACATGTGATGTTGACCATTTGCAGGTCCTTGGTTCCGGTTAGGGAGGCAACGTTTCGTGGTTTTGCGCGCACGTCGTAAGTGATGGGGGTTTCGAACCAGGGGATTCGGAGGTGGGTTCCTTCAGCGTAGATTTCTTTGCCTACGCCGCCTATTCGGGTGTATTTGATTGCTCGGTGACCACCGTCGACTACATAATTCATATACACATTAGCATACCATATTCTACCATACCACCATATATATAGTATTCCAAAATAGCTTATAGAAGTGGGATACACAAGAAATGAAACAGTGGGGAAAAAGATGATCAAAAACATACCATTAAAAAGCGAATTATTCAAAACCACAACACCACCAACTAGCAAAACAAGTCCTCCCATCCCTCCAAGCAATTTTCCCGGACTGCCTCCTCCTCCGCCGCCTCCGAATCTTCGTCCCGATTGTTGCGCATTCTGCAGAGCGTTCTGGAGTCTCCGCCACGTCTCCTGGGGATCCGGTCCTGACATTGCGAGAGAAATAGAATGGGATTGGGGTTATGCCGGTCGGGGCGCACGAGGGTTGATCTCGAGATCAATGGGCGGAACGGAAGCTTGGTGGTGGTGGATGAGGTTCGACGAAGAACGCAACGCTAAGGCGCACCCACTGGGGTCGGAAAATCGTTATGAAAAGCTCCGATAACGAGGCTGCAAGGGTTATCGGAGCCTTGTGGCAAGGGAGGAAGAAGGAATAAATGCTCTTACAATTAACGTGGGATATTTGAGACGGTGGCTTTTTCTCTTGTGTTATGCACTTAAAAGGCTTGCTTCATACTGCTCCTGCTATTATTTCCTTCGAAGCTCTGTTATTCTTAACATACTCAATTAACCTGCTTCGATAGATGAAAACATCATTTATTCGGTTCCAGGTGCATCCGTCAGGCAGCCAATCAGCGAGGCGAGAGCACTGGAAAGCACAGCTGTCCAGAAGTTGACCGAGGAGGTCTGGTGAGAACGCAACCAACCTACAAATTGGCTTGAGCTGTCGGTATCCTGCTGTTGCTGGTCGCTTTCTTCCGGCTCTTGAGGTCTTAGAGGTTGCTTCTGTGGCTTTTTGTTTTCTTTTGCTGCTGGGCTTTTAGAGTTCAATCTTTCAGTTGTCGCATTTGGAGAAGGGCGATTGGAATTGGTGAAAGTATGTTTCCTTTGCTGCGGTTCTTCAACGCTGTTCGAATATCAAGCTGACTATGAGCTCAAGGGACAATTCTAAATACCCAATCCACTTATCAATTCTCTTATCCCCCGCTAAGAGAATACCCTCTTCCTCCCCACTTCTCGCATCCCCGCGCCAATCTCTCCTCAACCTCAAGTACATATCCTCAATCAAACATCTATAACCCACCTCCCCGATAACCATGTACATAACGCCGCACACCCTCAAGACCCTCGCCTGGTCGACCCTCGCCTTCTCCACCGCCCGCGCCCAATACCTCGTCGACAGCCTCAGCTTCGGGCACACCGGAGACTCTATATCGCCCAACCTTCGCGGAATCCCCAACTGGTTCGTATCCGTCTGGGAAGGGCACACGCCCGAGATCCTCTCCGACCGAGTAATCCTGACGCCGCCCTGGCCCGGCCACAAACGGGGAGCCATCTGGGCGGAGAACGCAGTGACATACGACCAGTGGGAAGCGGAGCTACACTTCCGCGCCAACGGACCCGAGCGCGGAGGTGGAAACCTGCAGATTTGGTTGACGACGGAAAGTCATCGGGATGCGGGACCGGCGAGCGTGTACTCGTCGCCGCAGTTCGATGGGTTGGTGTTGTTGGTTGATCAGTATGGGGGCCGTGGGGGCACGATTCGAGGGTTCCTGAACGATGGAACAATAAACTATAAGGATCATCATGATGTGGATCAATTGTCATTTGGACAGTGCGATTATATTTACAGGAACTTGGGCCGCTTGTCTACTATACAGGTTAAGCAGACTGGGGAGTATTTTGAAGTCACTGTGGATAGGAATCCTTGCTTTAGGTCCAAGGCTGTAAGTTTTGTATCCAGAGAAACTAGGAAAGGTTATTTGAGTGAATGCTAACGATTTCAAAGATTAAACTTCCTTCGGGATATTACTTCGGTATCTCAGCCTCCTCAGCAGAAAACCCCGACTCCTTCGAAGTCTTCCAATTCACCGTATCCACCACAGCCAACACACGCGGAGACCCCAACCGTCAACAACAACAGCAGCAGCAACAACAAAACCAACAACAGCAGCAACAACAACAACAACCCATCCAAAACCAACAACAACAACCCCCATCCACCATCGACAACAAAGATATCCCCCAAATGCTCTCGGACGTCCTAGCCGGTAGTATAAAATCCCAAGAAGACCAATTCGCCGACCTACACTACCGAATGCAAATAATGAACCACCGCATCGACAACATCTGGACCATGGTCGACACGATGCTAAAACGCAGCGACGAGGATCTAAACCACCATATCCCCACCGCAAACCGTGTTGAAGCCATCCTACGCAATGTCGAGAAGATCGAACGCATCACTATGGAGTTGCAACGCGATCTTGAAAACAAGGATTATAAGGATTTGTTGCAGAGTTTGCATAGTATGGCGCAGGCTAGTCATTCGAGTTTGACGCAGGGGCTACCTGCTGCTATGAATGAGAGTGAGTTTTATCTATCCCCTTGGAATTTATCTATGAACTAAGCTAATCTATAAACAGTGGTTCAAACACATAAACCAAGACTAGGCATGTTCCTCTTCATCGCCGTCGCAGTCCAAGTCATGATTCTAGGCGGTTACATCGTATACAAGAAGCGTAGACACAATGCTCCTAAGAAATATCTATGAACTTAGCCTATTCTATCCTAGCTTATCCTAGATACATCATGATCATGAGAATTTCCCCCTCTCTTTCAATCCAATCCGTCTCCAAATCCCGGGATTTTGTACAACTAAGGTTTCCTTTACTATTCACAATAGATGTTCCACTCGCTTTTTATGAGCCTAGTGGACATTTGTAGGATATTGTTTTTTCTTTTCTTGTTTTTCGATGTGGCATTTTTGGCGTTTAAGAGGAATTGATGGATAAGGTGGTGATCCAGTTTGGAAGTGCGGATGAATGGATGGATGGATGGATTGGACGAATGAATAAATAAAATATGATTAGTGTTACGAGAATGAGGAAAATATCCACTGAAGTATTGATGTTTTTACAAATGGTTTATTTTGCTTGATTTTTCGGAAATACTATGCTATATACAAGAAGATTGTATCCACATATCTTCGAGGGTGAAAGATTTTATAAGCGGTATCATAGAGGGATTCGTGAATGGGATATGTATAGTGTTTTATAGCATGGGTTTGATCTCATCGGCAACGTTAAATGGAGCACCTGTTTTTGCTTTGATATCATCGACGGTAACGCCATCCGCGAGTTCGATTAAGGTAAGGCCGTGTGCGAAGTCAACATCAAAGACGCACTATTAGGAAGTTAGTTAGCTAATCCCAAACCAACAGAAACAACAATACTTACCAGATCCGTAATAATTCTCGACACGCAGGCCTTACCCGTCAACGGGAACTCGCACTGCTTAAGGATCTTAGGGTTACCCTTCTTATCCGTATGTTCCATCGTGACGACGACCTTTGTAGCCTGCGGATTCGACACCAAGTCCATAGCGCCACCGAACCCTTTAACCTTACCCGGTAACATCCAGTTCGCTAGATCGCCTCTTGCGCTCACTTGCATGGCTCCAAGGATGGTGAGATTGATTTTACCGGCCCTGATCATACCGAATGATTCCTCGGATCCGAAAGTTGCGGCACCGGGTAGGAGTGTTACGGTTTCCTTACCCGCGTTGATAAGATCGGGATCTTCTTGTCCCTTTTGTGGATATGGTCCTAGGCCTAAGATGCCGTTCTCGGATTGTAGTTGGACTTCGACGGAGGGGTCGACGAAACTAGGGGCTAGCATAGGCATGCCGATGCCTAGGTTGGCATACATCCCGTTCTTGAACTCCTTCGCGGCTCTCCTGACAATCCTCTCACGTTTCGAGGCAGTATCTCCGCTTCCAAGAGCAGCGTTCTTGGCTTCTTCAGGTGCCTTAGCGTTGACGACTTTCTCGATGCCTTTCTCTGCTGTGCTCTGAACAACCCTGTCAACGTAGATACCCGGGACATGGATAGCAGCGGGTTCGATCTCACCGACATCAACAATATGCTCCGCTTCCACGATCGTAACCTTCGCATTCCGTGCCATTGCGCCGTTGAAGTTTTGCGCTGAGAACCGGAACTGTACATTGCCCAGTCTGTCAGCCTTCCAGGCCTTGACGAAGGCATAGTCGCCCTTGATGGCTTCTTCCATGATATACGGCTTCCCATCGAAGACCTGCACATTCCTAGGCTTACTGTATTCAGCCACCGAGCCATCCTCATTATGACGCAACGCCAACTCGCCCGTCTGCACCACAGTTCCAAAAGCGGCCGGAGTGAAAAAAGCAGGAATCCCCGCACCACCAGCGCGACATCTCTCAGCAAGAGTACCTTGCGGTGTCAATTCCAATTCCAATTGCCCGCTCAAATACATCTGTTCCAGAACCTTATTCTCGCCCACATAACTCGCTATCATTTTCCTGACTTGTTTGGATTCGAGAAGTAGTCCTAAGCCCCCGCCTACAACGCCAGCGTTGTTCGATACGGCTGTTAGTCCTTTGATGGAGGGATTTGATCTCACGGATTCGATCAGTGTGTCTGGGACGCCGGAGAGACCGAAACCACCGCAGAGGAGGGTCGAGTTTGATTTCATGTCTTTGACGGCTTCGGTGGCTGAGGGCCATACTTTGTTGATTTCATTGCGGCGGAAGGTGGAGGAGAAGGAGCGGGCGAAATTGAGGTATGTCTGAATGTATATTGTGAGCTTCGATGAATGAGAACCATGAAATAGACGAGAAGTACCTTGGAGGTTGACCGTGAGAAGTGCGCCGCAGTGCGGATGTGGAGGGATATTGAAGGCATGATGACGTTGTGTATTGGAGCTCCCCTGCTTTCGTCTCAACTCTTCCCTAGCTGTTCTTTCTCAAGTCTTCAATGTCTATGATCTTCAATGGTACTTGAAAAGGACAACAAAGAGTATGAGAGCTGCCAATTGCAATGGTAATGCTAGAGCTTCGACCGCTCGGGAGCTACTGTGTTTATGTGGAGGGACAGCTCCGGAAACCGTTCCGCGTTAGTTTCCGATGAAACCCCACACTGTCCGCCTTCCGCTCTCAGTGCACACCTCGGGTACGTCGTCGGCTTAAGCCCGCTGTCTCTGTACAGCAAAGACTGTGAGGGTGTTGGTAAAGACTGTTTCAGAAGATTTCGTCTGTCAGGGGTGTTTTGAAGCTGCTGCACTCATCCTGAGAGGGGATAGAGATGATATATAGCTTCTACACCCGCGTCATCACGTTACCTACTAGTTTGACTTTCTGGGTAAGACCTTTTCCGTCTCTCAATTGTCGGTTAAGTGTTTACACGTCTATTATGTAGGTTCTGTTAGACTAAACCTCAGCGGAAGATAGCTATCCTTCAAGAGGTTCAACATCACATAGACATCTTGTCTTGACCTTGTCTCGTGTTTAGGTAATCGGCATATCCAACTCCAACTTCCCCGCAATATCCGCCTCTGCCTGATGTAGCCGAATCAAGCTTTTAGCAAGGGATTATGACAAGCATATGCGAAGCATGTGACATAAGACATACCTCGGACAATTGCAGTCATGATTTGCAGAGTAAACAAATTACCGCATTGAGGGATTTATCTCTGACATCACATCGGTCCGTCAATAAAAAAGCCGCATGGTGGCTCAAAGGCAGTTAGAGACTGTACACCCCCGTTGACCGGTGAGAACAGTCGAACCATTGAGGTATTAAGAACATAACTTCTTCAGTCGTCAAAATACTACACGTGAATTGATTCACTTTAAATCGTACGCTTGCTTCCCGGTCGACCGGGGACGGAAACGGCCCGTTGCCGTCTAACTCCAAACTCCTTTTTGTTAGCAATCACTAACATTAAGTCCTGCCCATCTAACCCCCTATCATACCATACTGTACATATCAGCATGCACTGTAGGCGTAGAACCATTTCGTACAAAGCTTGATCAAAACAAAATTAGAAACCGGCAAGGTCCAGGATACGTTGAAACTCACAATATCCTATCAGGCCTCCGGGCACATTGGGGTATCGTTGAAAGAAAGATCCATTTCAAACGCCGTAAAGTCTCTACTGGGTCCAACATGTCCCTTGACATTAAAGTCTTATTTCCGCCCAAGTTTTCAAATTTCCCAAACCTTACTACAAGGTCCTCGAATTAACTTGATTATGAGAAGAATCGTTTTCTTGTCGTATAAATGTTTCAAGGTGTCTTCTTTGCACCCCAAATTATCGAATCCATCAATGCATATGGTGAAGATTCCATGTCTAATCCAACCAAAGGCGATTGCGTCATAAAAGAAGGGTCTTCCAGGCTAAAGGCTCCATTAAGTTCCTCAACGTTGTATGCCGTATTACTTGGTGAGGTCTGCGAGGAAGACCCTCCTTCATCAGTTTTACGGACAGAAGGCCTCGAGTCCTGGATGCTTAGAAGCCTCTGAAGAGCCGAAATAGACCTTGCGATAGGAGCAGAAAGTTCTGCGGGATCCACCCCTGAAGTGATATCACCTAACACAGATACCAGGTTCGTAAGTAATGATCGAGCTCGTTCGTTTCGTGATGCTTCGCCAAGGATGCCGAGAAGAAGGGCCGAGCTGATAGATCGATGAACGGACGCCCAAGACCGAGTGGCGAAAGGAGTCATATTCTGCAGACCAAGGAATGCCTCGACGGTGTTCGTCAAACTATCAATGCAGTTCTTTCGGAGGGTTTTGGAAATGTCAAAATTTGCTGTGCTAGGGCTGACTGCAGGACGACAAAGTTCCGATGTAACGTATGAGATATGAAGATAAAGTGCCCAATGCTCTAGTTGATCTCTCATTGATCGACATCTTCTAGAATCTTTAAGATAGTCTGCCGCGTCGAACATAATCTCTTGAAGCTCGTTTCGGTGCTCCGTGATTCGCATAAGGGCATCGTGAGAATTCTGGGCGCGCTGACGCTCACGTACAATATCGAGGCCAACTTTACAAACACGGTACATGCTCTCAACATAGCTTCGTGTCCCTGGAGTTGCGTTCTGGGTAAGCGGAACTGTGTGGTCGATTGTTGTCGTAGATGATGCTCTATCGTAAGAAATGGATAAAAGACTGTCCTGCCAGAGAAGAGCCCACCAGATCTTGCTTCGAGTCGCCCTGACTGGGGGTGGCGTGGATGGTGGGCACACGCGGTGTAGACCCAATGTCTGGGATAAGCGAACGGTGAGGCCCATTAATGACCAAGCCACTCCAGCATTCATGTTGTTCGATATGACGTTTCCGAGGATCAATAATGTCTGGATACTGTCCAGAGTCGCGTGCGATAGGAAATTGGTGAACCGTAAACATTCGAAACTACAGCATATGTAAACCTGTGAAGTCAATTCACGCTCTTTACGAGGAAGGGTTGAACATTGACAACCCGATGCTAAGATAGCAAATAGAAGGCCAATCCACTGCATGGTCTTGCCGTAAATAGCTTCTTCTGTGACACCTGAAGCGCCACTACCGGCCGTTTGTGCACCTGCGCGGTTAATCAGAAAGAGCAGAAGGTCGGACTCGAATTGCTCGATATCTGCAACAGCCGGATATACCACGTGTGCAGTTTCTCTGTAACACCTAAAAAAGCTTAAACATTCTGAATCCGTCGGTAATGCGTTGGCGAGCTCGTTGGCGCGTGATATAGATCCGTGAGGCAGGCCCCAAAGATCTACGAAGGGGTATGTTGCACTCTCGTTATCCAGTCCGAACATAGGCAAGATACTCTTCTTCCCTAGGAGGTCTTGTATGCCCGGCCACTGGGCATCACCTCGTCCCAATGCCATTACAAGGGCAGGTACAGAACTCGGGCCGATATGGATGGTCTGGCCGGTAAGGTCATTCCGGGTATGGATTCCTTGAGTCCGGACGTGGGTCGTTTCGTTGTCAATGGGGGCTGGGGCTGCAAGCGGAGTGTTGCTGGTACCACTTGGGGAATAGCCATTCGCAGGTGCATTGGGAGGCACCTCTGATACACTGCTGATTGAATTCTTCAAATCTGCAAGGGATTTTTCCGCGCTCTGAAGCTTCGCGCAAATTCTATCCCAATCCTTCCTGCTGAGTTAGAATCGGACCGCATGCGCCAAATTTAAGGCGATCGTACCTCACGAGGAAGCGTGACCGTCCCTCCATGGATGTGAACCATGCCATTCGAAAAGTCATTTCCATTCTGTCCTACACTCAGGCCCAAACGTTTGGCAGGCGGGTGCGTCTCGGCAGGAGGGTGATAGGTACATAGCTCGGGATGCTCCCTGACGACGCAGGTCTTACATGGAACCGATTGATCACATTTTACTTTGCGCTGCCGGCAAGGATAGCACGCCTATATGTCAATCTCGTTAGCATTTGATTGAATGAATACAAGCTTCGTTGGTTGACAGCGACATTATCCGATGACTGAGTGATGCTGGAGTGTGTACAGGCCAACGGACAAGTTCCGTGAAAATTCCAAATTGGAGTGGTCTTTGATACCGTCGTCCAGGGCTTTAAGGGATGATGTGTTGACGGAGTTTTGTGATGTTTCTGTGGATGTTCTTTGAAGCATATACAACAACGACTTGACTGATGGCCTTTGGCTCCGGAGCTGAGGCAATAATGAAAGCTGGACGATACTGACCTTGTATTCTCTGGCTTTGCGCTTCCGACGGAGGATCTCGTCGACGTCTGACCTCGGCGGCGTATCCTGAGCGAAGGAAGGAGCAGATTGTTGAGGACTTGGCCTCTCCATGTCCATGGGTGTGTGTTTGCGACAGGTGAACCGTTGTGATCGGTTTTCGATGGAGCAAGAATCGGGTCCAAGAGGGGCTCAACTTCGGCAGACCGGCTTGTCGCTTCAACGGCTAGTGAGCTGGGAGCTTTGGGGGGTTGTGCATGAGTAAGCCCATTCGTGACGCCGATCGACAGCGAAAGCTGGCTGTTCAGGCATGGTGTGTTTGAGATGGGAGCTATCGAGGATGCGGGTTAGCAGCCTGCGATGCCTGTCTGGCACCTGCGAGCGCCTTCCAAGGTTACTTGCTTGCCTGCTTGCTTGGCGGCGTTCTGTTCTCGATACAGTACGTCCAGCCTGCCATATCATCAGCATCATCCATCTCGGGCCCGTCACTAGGTACTGCTGCTGCTGCTGCTGCTCGCCGACCTGTGTAGGTAGGATGCTACCTACAAAGGGAGAGAGGTCACGTCCTGGATGCGCCCACTGGTGGCTATAGCTTCTTAAGTTGCTGCGACGGCAGGCGTCTACCGAGAGACAGAGGGATGGATGCACAGCAATCCTACCTCGCAATGCATCCATCACCAGGTGCCTGAACGCCTACAGACAACCGCTGAAGGTGTTGTGTGCTTCCATCACGGCCTCTAACCGCTCCCGTCCCCAGGCACGACGAGAACGGCCTGCGAGCATGAGACTCCCACGTTGGCCCCTTGAGATGGTCCTCCCGATCTCAGATCACCGCGACCCCGTAAAATCCCTAGGTCCAGCGCCTCCTTCAAGAAGGCGACGAGAGGCATGACGAGCGCCCCAAACAACGTTACAGTTCCTCAGCCGCCAAGAAGTAATTGTTCCTGAATGCTCTGGGCAAAGCAAACCGAATTACTGTCCTGCGTGCGACCCCGTCGTCACCTGGATATCAAGTTTCTAACCGACGCATGTTTTATGGCGAGATAATTGAGATGAGAGCAGACTCTTCTACCTGGTTCGAAGTCGAATACGTGTCAAGGATGATCTTTCTTATGCCCTTCCACTAGGCCTAAACTTCGGTGTTGAGTTTGAACGAGGTGCCATCATCATCATCATCGATCACGTTACCTGGAAGCTGAGCACGAGCACTAACATCTACTTCGTATCGAAACGAGACCGGCCGAAGATCATCATACGTCAGACAAATGGGACGTGGCAAAAACCTTGGAAGGAGATTCCCTTTTTCATTTTCAGATTTATTGCATTGCTGTTTTTGGTAAGTGCGCTATCAACTTGGAATCTCAGACCTTTTTTTTCAGTGGTGGCATCCGAGCAACACGTAGACAATGAGCCATGAAATAACAATCCATCCTATTCAATTCCAAATTCATCCTCGTAGTAGTAATCTCACAAGCCTCCCCTTTACATCCTCAAGCTTCCATCCCAAACAAAGTTTGCTAGTCCATTGATATATCCCTCACCATCGGAGATGAAATCTCACTCTTATCAAACAACTCAAAAACCCGTCATCACTATCGATAAGAATGTCACTCACAGGAAAGAAAGTTCTCGGCCGCTACCACCCACCAACCCAAAGCAAGGCATGCACCGCATGACTCCTTATGTATGCCACGAAGTTTGCTCTCTATGCTGAAGCGAATACACACCATCAGCCCAACCCAATCCTCCTACCCAACCACCAAGTCCATCCTATCACCTAACCCTCCCTTAACCCCCTCAGCACTCTCATAAAAGCAATCCCACCGACCCAACACCCCAACACCAAAGATAAGCAACACCCAATCCCCACCACCCCTTAGCCGCGGACCCGAAGCTGCGGGAATTTTCTTTCACAAGGAGCCAAGCACCATCCATATCCTGCTAATTCCCGCATGTAAGCTCTTCTCCGAGGGATGTATGAAACTACGGTGCCGGAGGCCAGAGCCCGTCCACTCAAAACTGAGGGACGGATTTGCCTTGTTCAGGTTGCCTGGTCCGTTTTTGTTCTCGGGTGCATGCTAGTAGGCTGCGTTGCCGCGTGGGTGGGTGGGGAGGTAAGGGTTTAGGATGTGAGGGATATTTCATATGAATGTATGCGTTTCAGAACGGAATGGGAGTGAGATGCATGACTCGGGGATTTATGATAACGGTAGGTGTATGAACCAGTGTTTAACTGTTTTTGAAGTGTTAATTGTATTATGAATGTGTTTGTTCATCCAAACAAATGAACTCTATCTAGCTAAGTACCAGTACTATTAAAACGGTGTAGAAATCTATGGTATATAGAACTCCGTAGAACGCTGCAGTCAAATCTCCCCCAATTAATATCCCGATGAATACCAATGATGACAAAGAAAATAAGTTTCTGCGGGCACAGCCCTTGTGAAGGTTGTTCGAGAAAAGACGGCAATAAGACCGACGGTTAACCTTGCGTGAAGGCTCAATTTTGTGAATATTCCTAATGCGCCATATCCACCACTTTTTCGTTTTCTTGGCTCTCCTCGTCTGGGCTGTATGCGTAGTGTGAGTGTGCCCGAATGGCGGCACCCTTGAAATAGAAAACGTAAGGAATGAGGCAACATCCCAAGCCGATAAAGGCAAGAAGAGTGCTGGCCCATTGATAACCTAGTCGGTCATACATTTGGTTGGTGAAAAGAACAACGGCGGCACCCCAGAAAGATCGCAAGAATGTCTTTGCTGCTAAAGCCGAAGCAGCTTGGTGTTGGTAGGAATCGACAAGATAGTTGTTTGCCGCGTTGTAGAGGAAGATGAAACCAAATCCGACTGGGAAGCCTCCAAGAGCTGGACCAACCCAGGAGAGTCGTGGATAACTTGACCACTATGGACCATGTTAGATATATTGATATATAGTTACAAACAAAGGTGGAAGCTTACAGCAAAGATGAATAGCCCGATAGGGATGAACCAACATGAAATCATCATGGGGACCAATCTGACTTCTGCTGGGGGTTTGCCATTGTACTTCTTGACTTGGCTGAGATAATGTTTGTTTACCAAAGGAGCGCACACAGCGCTTAGGACAACTCCTACTGCGATAGGAATGAACATCAGACCAGTGGTGCCTGCGCTGTAACCCTTTCCTTTCTGGTAGATAATGGGGTACCTGTGAAAATGGAGGTTAGTACTAGGATATGTGTAGAAGTTTCAAGGGGACTTACGCGACGAAAAACATGTAGAGAAGTCCATAAAGCACGGACATGTATAGGGAGATGAAGAAGACGATAAGTTCCCGGAAGAGAAGTTGGAACGGTCTCAACAAGAAGAGAACCAATCGTTGACTGAGCGGTCGCTTGTCGAGGTCTTCTTCAGTGACATATTTGTCGTCTCCGGTTTCCTTTCTTAATTTCTTCGCGCGGCGGGTCAGAAGTGTTGGGGTATATGTTTCAGGGACGGTGAAGGTGATGAGAAACCAGACGGCACCGGAGAGGATGAGTTGAATCCAGTATAGCCATCTCCAGCCAAGGGAGTCGGATAAGAAACCTCCACAAAGGGGTCCTATAGCGGGGCCGATGAAAGGGGCTGCTGAAAAAGCTGCCATTGGCACACCACGTTCTTCATTTCTCCAAAGATCTGCCAGTGTTCCTCCAACAAGTGTCATTGGTGCGGAAAAGGCAATACCAGCGATAGCACGGGTAACAAGAAGGGTGCCAATATTTTTAGCAACCGCCCCGGGAATGGTGAAAACGACAGCGACCAATAATGTAGAACCGTAGATGATTCTCCTTCCGATAATTTCACTGAGAGGTGCAAAGGCCATGGGACCTGTCAAGTGTTAGAGATATTCGGGCGATTTAGGGGCTCATAGAAAACTTACCGACACCAAAGCCAACAACGAACAGGGTGATGGTGAGTAGTGCAACCTCCTCGCTAACATTAAATTCTGCCGCAACTCCTTCGATATCAGCCGTGATGACTGCACTGTTGAAGGCGACTACAAAGCAGGTCAAAGCGACACACATGGTGCACCACCACTTGTAGGGTTTCGACCAATTCTTTGGGTTTTCTGGGTCGTTGATTTTCCAAGTTACCAACTCAAAACGTTCAATGTTGCCAGTGACGTTTGATCTTATCTCCCTAAGCATCTGCCCATCGATTGTCTCTTCGGTATACTCCTCCAGTCGTGCATCATTGCTGAGGGTTCGCGAGGGCAGGTTGACAAGGTCTTCGTTCTCAATGTGTGTTGGTTGACGTTCTAGTCCGGGCGTGATAGATTGATACCGGACATGCTGGTTGACTCTTGTGCTTTCTGATGATGTATCATCCGAAGATGATCGTTCTGCGGGCGCCGACATCGTTGTGGCAGCCGTTTGCTGTTGAGATATTAAAAGTACTAAGTAGTTTGTATGGAGAGATTAAGGAAGGACGACGAAGGCGAAAAGGTTGTATGGACACATTTCGAATTCTTTTGTGCGCCATGCTGTGGTATATATACAACAAATATGGGCTCAACAGAACCAGACGTACCCACTCTTAACCTTAAAAAAAAAGAATGATGAAAGGGGCGCGAGAAAGCTGTGTGCTTCACGGAGGAGACTCGGAAAACTTAGAACGTGAGGCCTTTGGGATGCTCGACCAAGATCGTAGACGTTTGGGCACTGCGCTAGCCCGATCGGGCATAACAACACGGGAGCTAAGAGGTGATCGGCTAGGACATAACTCGGAGAAGACTCCTCGAGAGAAAGGCTCAGGGCCTCGCACGAGGTTGCAACCGCCAGCATCGAAGATCACTGCTGGGTGCGCTTGCCGATCCGGATTGCGGAGAGATGAGGGACATTAACGTGAGGATGAATGGGAAAGCAACCGTGACAAAGTTCGAGCGGTCCTGTGATGGATGGACGTTCGTCATGGGAACTAGGCCCGTCCGGGAGCACGATGCACGCCCGTGTTGGCGCTCACTGCTCAAGCTCAGCCTTCCAAATGCCACCAGGGCTGAAAGACTTTCCGTCCCCACGCACGTAACAGGGGACGGTAGGCTAGCATGATTGACAGAATCTAGAAGATAAGTTAGCCGTCGTCGGATAACCCGCCGGCTTCGGAGCCCACATCTCTTGTCCTAACCTCGTCCTATAATCGAATCACGAACACAAACAAAACCATCCCAAGCCTTTCAGACGCTTCGTTCTCGAGTCAAAGTCCCCCAACAGAGCAAACAAGAGTCACTTTGGGGCAGCATGAAGCGTACGACAAGTTTTTGCCACGTCCTCCTGTCTCACATCATGCAGACAGACCGCGTACGACAACACGGGCATCCTATGCTCGCCTGCTGCCCTCCCAGGTAGAACTCCGTCGCCCTCCCGCGAATAATCTGCACCGAAGCTCGAGAGTGCCAATGACCTGAGATATCCGGCTATTCGGGAAAAGCTTGTCTCTGCCTTATTGTTTCAGACCTGAGTATTGGAGAATGGTTCGTCAGCTTACCAACTCGTGATAGCACATATTTTGTACGTGGTAAGGTTCTTTGGCGGTGAGGCCCTTGAGGCAGCAATTGAGTTGTACTCTATACGTCTCCTACCTGCGCCGCGGAGACAGTCTAACGCAGTTATGCAGCCCGCCGTGTATATGGAAATTCTGGCCGACGTATAGAGTGAGCAGAAAATAGTGAACAAAACGAAGTGACACGCTCATCGACACAATGTGCATCCACCAAAGCAAGCCACAAGAAAGACGGCGTTGGGAATGGAAAGAAGCAGTACACCGACTTCTGTACAAAAGTAGTTTGTATTTTCTTGACGCATAGACTCGCGTCCGATGTCTTAATGAGAAATAGCATCTTTACCCTCGGTATGGTACAGGGCCCCAGTTTCATTTTAGCTAGAATGGTTCCATGGGACAAGAGCTGTGAATCTTTTCCTCTAGGTTATCGTTTCCGATTCCTTGAATGCTTTGCAGATTGAAAACATGGAATCGCCGTTGCATCGCCAACGCTGCTGGAACCCCGCGTCAAATTCTGCAGGAAGATGGCACGATCTTAAAAGGCCGCAGGAGCGGTGGCCTTGTGCAACCAAGATGGACGTCTTGCATTGCAGAGATATAAATGCAAGTCAGTCTCTGTTTTTATGTACGCGGCACAGCATGTCAGTCAAAAGCCAGTGGCGGGCAAATTGAAGGACGACTTCAGGCATCTAGACTTCGCCTGTTTGGATTAAGTATTGAGGAGGTGTTACGCAGATAAAAAAATACCCTGCAGCGTGGGTGTTAGAGGCCTGCTCTGCAGATTGGACAAGTGGGCAGACCGTTTCGGGAGCTGATGGGTAGGGATGCCAAGGAATGAATTGTGATGGGGCCAAATTGATGTGCATCCTGAATGTGTCCAACCTAAACGACGGTCAAGGATTTGCGGGGGACCTACAAGGCGGATGTGATGGAGAAGGGCGGATGGATTGGCTCTCGTTCACCGGCCGCCCATCATTAGCTCAACCGCACGGCAAGCCGGACTTGGAGGGGGGACTTCTTACGGAACCAGACAGTCGGTAGTATGACGGGCAACCTTTCTCTGTGCTATCCGACAGCCAAGGCGTCCGTGACATGAAGAGAGTGAACGCACAAAGTGTTGGAATCCCCCAGCGATATCTTCAAGCCATGGGCCAATCCAAAGTCCAAACCATGCGACGAACCCACCAAACGCGCGGCAAGGGTGCCAGTAGCTACGGGAAGGACAGGCACTCCCGATGAAGGGTTCGCGAAGTACCTGCAGCGGGGAAAGGTGAAAGACGGGTTAGAGAGTGATCAAGGACCGACTTTACAACGGTGACCCGCGTTCCCCGGCCAAATGAGAGGCGAGCGACAGCCTGGTGAACCAGTGGCATACGCTGCATGATCCCAGGGCACCGCACACGAACCATCGATAGGGCGGGAGAAGCGAGAGGGTAGTGTTGTCGAGCGGCTGCTGCGGTCGAAGGATTAGGCTCAGTTGGGCATTCGAGCTCGATCCCTGGCTCGTTCCTCGACCTTTCTCCCGCACAGAACTGGAGTTGCGAGGACAGTGGGGACAATAGCACAGGCAATGCAATGGTGGTGTAAGAGAGAGGCGACAAGCTGGACGGGAGGAGTAGAGATACTATCATGGATGAGGATTTTTATATCTACGGATTGTCGAAGAGGAGGCAGCCATGAGTAAAATAGCAGGAAACTAACAAGCTAAGCTGGATAGTTTTAGGAAGGCGCGCGCGATATTCACGATTGTCGCACCTCCCATATATATATTTCTGTTAATTTTCCTCATACAGCTCTCCGCCTTCAACACCTCTCACAATTCCATCTGGCATCGTCCGCAATCCGCAGCAGACCATTGCAGCGCAGGCCAGCACCCAGACGCCTTGTCCTCCTCCGACGCCGCAGCAGCAGTCCCTCTGCCCTCCGGACCCAGCCCAGCCAAACGACGAGCCGCCCACTCGCACTCCCAGTCCCAGCACCCAGCACCACCAGCGGCCGTACAATACCTCACTAGGGCTGCAACTGCTGCTGCTGCCTCGCTCCACCCGATCGCGAACTACATCCACACCGTCGGGTCGTCGACGACGTGCATTCTCGGTGAGTCTCCGCCTGCACGCGCCCATTGGCCGCGGTGACCCTTCTATCCGTGGGGAGGCGTGTACTGAATCTATTGATCGTGGCTCGTAGCGCGTCATCGGACGCCCTGGAACAAGGCAAACGAAGGCGTAAACTGTCGTCTGCATTCACACGCAGCGGACCCGCTCGTGCAAAGCAACTCAGCTGCCCAGCCCTTCGTGCTTTCCAGCAAGTCTCCCTGGGCCAGCTCCCCAAACTGCTGCTTATCCCTGTAGCACCTTCCTCAGCCCTCCCCCCTCCTGCAGAAAGGCTCGCACGTTACTTCCCACCCAGCGTCTTTCTTAATCACAATGGGTAAGTGAGTACTAAGGTACCCTCCGCCGCTCTCCAGTCGTCCACCTCAGTCCTCAAACTCAAACCATCCCCCGCATCCACTCCAACCCGCCCGCCCTCTTCCGTCCTCTGCACCATATCACCCATCCTCTCTTCCCCCTCACGGCCCGTCGTCGTTGTGCTGCTCCGCCGTGCTGCTGCTGCCCATCGTCGTCATCGCCAGCACCTCCATTATCCTCACCACTCACTCACTCTTCCATCCTGCTGCCACGGCTTGCTGATACTGCCGTCCGGCGCCGCTAGATACGGCCGACACCTACCGACCTTCCTCAGTGAGTCCCGCCCTGGAGCTTTTTCTTTTTCGTTTTGTCCCCCTCTGTGTCTTTGTCATCATCCGCCCCTTCCTTGGCTCTCGGGGTGCGCGCGCTTGGGTTGTTGCAGCTGGTTTGCGTGTCGAGTGCAGTGAGTGGCCTTGCGGCCTCAGGTTGCGCGCGGACGGGTTTTAATGCCTTGCCGTCTCAGGCGACCACGAAGCGCTTGCCGGGATTTTGCCGGCGCCTTCGTTTGACCTCACTCTCACCTCTCGACTCTCCAAACTCCCTCCAACCCCAACCTTACCCATCAGCATTTGTCGACAGCGCTTCCCGCCCAACTCTGCCGACCCTTGCACCCATCCTATCGAACTTTTTTGGACTCCACGCGCACTGAGATCGCCGTTTCGCCATGGAGTACGAGACTGACACTCATCGCTCGCATCAACAGGGTCGCGATCGGTCTCCCCGACGTCGTTCTCGATCGCCTCGTCGCTCCAGACGCTCCTATTCTCCCCGCAGCCGATCTCGAAGCCGCGACGACTATCGCCGAAGCGACCGTCGTTCCCGCTCCCCGTTGGGTGGACAAGGTGCCGGCGGATATAGTAGCTCTTATTCTGGAGGTCGCGGTGCGCCGCCTCGCAGTACCGAAGATCGCGCGGTCGCCAAAGAAGCAATGATGCAAAACATCCGTGAATCTTCGCAGCAAGACCGTCGCGTCTATGTTGGCAACTTGTCCTACGATGTCAAATGGCATCACCTGAAGGATTTCATGAGACAAGGTGAGCGAATGTCGCGCTCTCTCGCGTCTGGCTTGGGCTAACTTCATCAACAGCGGGGGAGGTTTTATTTGCAGATGTACTTCTGCTTCCGAATGGGATGTCTAAGGTGGGCTAGCATGGCTTTGGTTTTTGTTTTGGACGTTTGGATTGACGGGTGGGGCTAACTTTGCTTTTTTAGGGATGCGGGTAAGTATATTGTTTGCCTTCGAGTGCATTGCGCGTCGCTTACCGTATGAAAAGCATTGTTGAATACGCCACGCGTGAACAAGCGCAGAACGCGGTCAATACCTTGAGTAACCAGAATCTCATGGGCCGTCTCGTCTACGTCCGAGAGGTATGCGCCCGTCACAAGAACTTGCAATGGTACAAGCTAATTCCAATTCATCAGGACCGCGAAGCCGAACCTCGCTTCACAGCCCCAGGTGCCTCTCGTGGAGGCTATGAAGGCGGCGTAGGTCGTGGAGGTTACGGCGGAGGAGGCTACGGTGGCGCTCCAGGAGGTGGCAGACAAATATATGTCGCCAACGTTTGTTCCCTTCCTCCCCCATTTGTCAAGAGGATATTCATGGACTGACTTATCTATGTAGCTCCCGTTCAATGTAGGCTGGCAAGATCTGAAGGATTTGTTCCGCCAGGCAGGTAAGTTCTTTAACACCCAAGTTTAACATAGGCATTGTCTGAAAGCGTTTCCTTATGCGCATAAACTAATTCAACATCTAGCTCACACCGGCTCCGTCATCCGCGCTGATGTTCACGTCACACCGGATGGACGCCCTAAAGGCTCAGGAATAGTAGCCTTCGAATCGCCCGAGGACGCACGTAATGCCATTCAACAATTCAATGGATACGACTGGCAGGGCCGCACCCTTGAGGTTCGCGAGGACCGCTTTGCTGCTTCTGGACCTGGCGGCTTTGGAGGCCGCGGCGGTTTCGGTGGCGGTTTTGGAGGCCGAGGAGGCTTCGGCGGTCGTGGTGGTGGCTTTGGAGGCGGCCGTGGTGGATATGGTGGTGGCTTCGGTGGCCGTGGAGGCTTTGGCGGAGGATACAGTGGAGGTGCTGGGAGCGCTTCTGGAACCTATGACCCGAATACCCCATCGAACCCTCCCAATCCGTTCACTGATTTCGCTACCTCAGGTGGTGAACCTAGTGCCGTCATCTATGTTCGCAATGTAAGTGGGCCTCTACCTTTCTTCGTTCATTACTAACAGCAACAGTTGCCATGGTCTACCAGTAACGAAGATCTCGTGGAGCTCTTCCAGACAATCGGCGAGGTCGAACGTGCCGAGATTCAATATGAGCCAAATGGCCGCTCGCGTGGCACTGGAGTCGTTGAATTCAAGAAGGCGGCTGACGCTGAAACAGCTATCGGTAAGTGGTTGCTTAAAGCTACACTTTCATGTCCATGTTCTAATGTCTTTGCAGCAAAATTCACCGGCTATCAATACGGAGGTCGGCCGCTCGGCTTGTCGTATGTCAAATACACCAACCAGAGCAATGGTGACGCCATGGAAGCTGAAGCTACTGGTGGTCTGACACAAGACCAAATAATGTGAAAGGGGATAGCTTCACACCGAAAGATTCCCACGCTGGACTTTGTTCCTCCCAACGTTCCAATACAGGGTTCGCAGATGGACAGATCCGGTGGTGTGTTGGATACTTGAACATCCACACCTTTTAATCCATAGCATCTCAAAAACCTAGCAGCATCTGCACATCGATATTTTCGGAATAGTTGTCAGGTAAAAATATGGTGGACTACTAATCTTGGGCATGCGGTGCAGTTTCACCAAAAGGCGGCTTCTTTTCTTTTTGTCATCCTGTTCCTTTTTATATGGCTGTTTTGTTTGAAGGAATTCATAGGGGCCTGTCCCCTGGAGAGTTTCGGATGACTTTCGATACCCCTGCGGGGAAAAGGACAGATCTATATGGACTAAAATTTTCCTATTGTACTCTTAGATTGCAATAACGCCTTCAAGGTCGACAGTAGGTATCTACTCTGTATTGTAGTCAATGCCATCATTCTCAAGTCTAGCTCTTTTCTCTACTACCTATCTGAGGAGTTGCATCATCCACTCATATACAGCCCATTGCACGGCATTGACGATGAACGCTCGTATGCTACACACACCTAAGCCACGAAAGAACACACCCATGCCCTCGTTCTGGTATGCCATCTTTGTGATCTCCAGGGTGGTGAGCCGTCGCGTCTTGTCTACGGTTGGGCGTTGCAACAGGCTATGCCGTTCAACTACATTGCCCAATAATGGTTGTTCGACAGTCTGCTGTGTTTGTACCCGGGTTTTAATGACGTCTACCATTTGTTAGCAATGAGTCGAACGAGCAAATGGCGTACAATAACAGTCACCTAGTGGGAAAACGGAGGCCCATGTCACAACTCCAGCCAATCCACCGCAGAATAAAACTTTTAGGGCAGCTTGCCTTTCTGATTCATCAGGAGAAGTCATTGATTGTTTACTCCACTCATAGGCCCAGAAACTAACAATAACTTAGCAGCGTGTAGAGTGATTTGAGAAGAGGATATACTAGAAACCATAACCAACAGCATCCCTGATGCTTGTGACTGCACCACCATGATACAATCCACGAAGGCCTTCCTTCTGCCATACATCCCTCGCAATTGACCATGAGCTGGAATTTCCTCTAGCAACCTGCGCCTTACACTTGATCAACTCTGTTGGTGCTGAGACTACAAAGGTTGCAAACCCTCCAGCAGCTCCCGCAAACCAGACCTTCCAGAGCTTACTAGGTATAGCCGGGTCATCTCCTAGAAGACCAAGGCTTCGATTATAGGTCACGAACAGGATCGCATTAAGAGCACCATATCCCAAGATGGGCGCAGTCGCGCCTGTATCAAAGAGTGGACCGAATCAGTACAATCTAGACAGAGAAGGGTCCAACGTCGTTCGCTTCATAAGCACCCACCTCTCACCAAGGTACTGGCACGGTCGAAGGTGCTCCTGAAATTCTGATGTGGAGTTGTTGCGCCTGGGCTTGCTGCGGCTTCACCTGCTTGTAGCCGTGTTTTTATGAGGTCCAAAGGATTTCCGATGAGGATGCCTGCGGCACCACTGAGGTATCCAGCCCAAAAATCGGCAGACATGGCACACAGTACACAGTACAAGATCTGGGGCTTGGAAAGGGTAACGTTAAATGCACGTCGGCATGGAGGGGCAGCGGAGGAGCGTACCCATTGGACATTGGACGAAGTGGGGTGGTGGGCTTGGCGTGTTGATCGAGAGCTTGTCCACCTACACACGGAGTATTTGTCTGCAGGAATCGCCGCCGTCGCCGCCGTTGTATCTACCTCGAATTCGTACTGTTGTCCGGACGATGAAGTGGCTGCATCATTCATCTGTGTCATTTGGCTTTTCCTTTCGCTCTGCACTCTAGCAAGCAAGGCATCAGAAGCTTATCCACTGTGATTGGCTATGGTTGGTTGTCATTGGCTGTGCCGCACTTCAGCCCAATCAATGCACCAAGTACCTAGACTTACCGCACTCCGCCACACAAACTTAAACCTCCGCTGCTCCTCACCTCACCTCACCGTCCTCCTACCTGACCTTTGCCCTTTCAACTACGACTTCTATTTCATCTGCTCGTCTGCTTCTTGTTAGAAACTTTCTTGCGGCCCTACAAGGAACCCTCCTTTGGCATTACTATCATCGGTATCATGCCCCGAGTACATAAGCTCTACCAGACCTGTGAACACAGTGAGTCTGCATTTCAATCAATCCTCCATGCGCAAAACTGACAACGCCTAGTTTCCCCAGCATAGTATCCATTAAGAACTCTTGATTTACATGACTTCGTCAATTGCGCAACTTCCGACAGCTCCATCCGCGCGCATGCCGTCCAGACCTCCGGGTCCCTCGTGGGACTTTGGTCCAGTCCTCGACCTCCTCAATAACCTCTCCTACAATGATGCTGAATTTAATACTTTGGAGACCCGAATGGTTGAGGATGCCAAGCACGGGGCAAATTCCGATCGACCAGAACCTGCCCCGAGTCTGGGAGATTTTACAAAGATTTGGGAGGCCCTAGGTGTCCCTCACGATCTTCCCCCGCCTGAACTCCCAGCGCCACTTGAGGTTACTGAAGATTCTTACAATTCCGACGGTGCCATATATTGCCCGCCGTCAAGCAAGAATGTCAAATGGCAAGTCGAGATAGACTCGGTCACACCACCTGGGTCAGATACATCACCGGAGCTACCAAAGGACCAAGATACGGAAAGGTTTCAGGGCTTATCCAAAAAGCAGCGGAAGAGGCTACGCCGGAGAGAGCGAAGGGCTGCGGCAGAAGCTAATGTATTGCCAATCAAATCTGATGACGACCAGCTCTCCGACCCCGACATCCATGACATTCCTCTGCCAAATAACTCGGCCAAACCCTTACCCATCCAACCCGGTATGGCATCTATAGCCTCCGATGGTGAGTCCTCTAAGCGACCTACATCGGTTGGCACGGGCGCCCCGGCTAGGAAGGCAAGTGTACATGCCATAGCCCCGGAAACTCCAACGTCCAAGCAACGATATAACCTGCGACCTCGCAAGCAACCATCTACCCCGGCCTCAATCGTTCCAGGCATTACTACCGAGACTTCTTTCAAAATACTGAGGATTCTACCATCCGAGGATACAAAGAGGGAGGAGGAACGTATCCTCACGGGCCAGGCACAGCCTATGACACCCCAGACGCATTTGCCTACGAATACTGTCCCTCTTTCCGCGCCGGCCCAAGCACGACAAAATCTCCATTACTTTGCACCACCGCATTTGCTATCACCAGGAATACCTCAGAAAGGTCCTTTCAATCTAAATAGACCATTGTTAGTCCCGACGCAACTTGCTCATCTTGCAACTCCGCACATCCAGCACCAAACCTATTTCCAAGAGACATCATCATACTTGTTATCCCCCTCACCATACATACCCGGCAATGTTCCTCAAGCTGGACTTCAGTCTCTGCAACAACCTGCATTTCCCTCGTTTTCGTCGAAGTCACTCACCGTTAGGCATGGTGAGGACCGTCATTGGCATTTCCTATTGAAACTTATTCATGATTTTGGAGAGGATAAGAAATGGCTTGTGTCCCCAATGCAGCTCTCCAACAACCGACCTACCACTCAAGGAATTCACGTATTTGTCGACGCATCGAACATCCTCATTGGATTCAGTGATACACTTAAGCGACTTCATGGTATGCATCCCAAAGCACGACCGCCGCCAATTGACATCTCATTCGACTCCTTGGTGCTCTTAATGGAACGACGTCGTCCAGTGACGAAACGGGTTCTCGTCGGGTCCTCCCCGCTGCTTCCAGCATTTGAAACGGCCAAAGCAGTAGGATATGAGGTCAATATACTCGACAAGGTGTACAAGGCCAAAGAACTCACCGAAAGGCAAAAGTTCTTCAGAGAGATGGACCGGAAGGGTTGGAAGAAGCCCTTCCGAAGAAAGTCGAACTCGGGACCTGAAGCGAGTAGTAGTAGCGATTCTGAAACGAACGCTGCGAACCAAGTGTCAGAGCCAGTTCAACAGCGTTGGCACGAGCAAGGGGTGGATGAAATCATTCATATGAAGATCCTTGAGAGTATTGTCGATGTCGAGGAACCCAGCACAATTGTTCTTGCTACAGGCGACGCCGCCGAGGCAGAATATTCAGCAGGCTTCCTAGTTATGGTAGAGCGTGCATTGAAGAAAGGCTGGCAGGTGGAGCTCATCAGTTGGAGCAGGAATATCAGCTCAGCTTACCGGAAGAAGGCTTTCAATCGCCAATGGGAGGGCAAGTTTAGAATCATCGAATTGGATGAGTATGCGGAAGGCTTACTAGACACCTAAGAGTTGGACACGTTGATGGTATTGTTAGTGCCGGTATTCAGCATGCCCCCACAGTTTCTAGGTCTTCTTCTGTCTGTGATATACTTACTCCTATTCTTATTATTCGGGAAAGCTTTTATTCCGCGAACATATGAGGGAAGATGGATACGATACGTACGCATACATCAGCGAAGCTCGAGTTTCATCTACAGCTGTCTAGACGAATTTACTTCTGTCTTGGGGCAGCTTAGATGAGATACGTTTCGAATGAAGTACGAACGATATTTGGTGATACTCATCATCTTATTATTAATTGCTGGCATTGGGAATTTTTCGGGGTTCATTACTAGATGGGACTGGTAGCTCTTCAACGCACCACCCAAAGATATGTAGATTTACCAATATCAAGGAATTGCCTCAACAAAGCGAACAAAATATTGTACCTGCGAAGAGACTATAAAACTTCTCCGTACTCCGATACTGCCGTACGTATATTGCGTATAAGGAACGAAATAAATGTGCTGCTAATCACGAGGGAGTGAGCTGAAAAACGAATCATAATCCCCGACAGGCATACGTAGGTTGGTACGTGGTTATTAGATAAGTAAATATAAGATTACCATTTCAACAGGTGGTCCAAGCCTCTCAAACAAGATTTTTTTCGTATAGGGAAATCGGTCGTATTTGGAATCAAGGAGCGCACTCGGGACCACGGGGCCACGGGAGGACGGGGCCACAGAGTATAGAGATCGATTGTGATATGACACCACACGACATGCTTTTGAGAACGATTAGAGTTGCTGTGTATTGTAGACATCTGTGCTTTTACGGCTGTTGCCCCGAGAAACAATCAATATAATACAATAATAACTCAGGTTTGTTTGTTCTAACTTTAGTTGCATAAGCTTGATATTTATGTATCCACTTGGACTGGTTGGGTTAGTGGGAGTGTGGTAAGTGACTTTGTTGCTGCATGAACTGTTCGGTTAGCTTGTTTTGTGGGTGGTACTGCATTTTTTTGGGTTTGTGAGGATTATTGGAGGAGCTTGGGCATGTATGTAAGGCACTGAGATGCTCATACATGCGTGCCTCTCGTACTCCGTGTACATATAGGTATGGAGTAGGTAGATAGGTAAGCAAGCTTTTAATTAGTAGGCGACGCATCACAAACACATCACAGAAAACTCAACCACCATGCGGCTCAAGTCAAGCGGCTGCTTGGCAGTTAATCCCAAAAACCCTGACACGAGCTCAGACCCGCTAGTGAACCTGTAACAATAGTATCGTGGCCGGTGGGTGGTCTGTCCCACCCTTAGCTCTCAGGGACGGAGCGAAGCCCTGTCCTGCCAGGTCTGCTCTGCTTTGCACGCCTCATGGGTCGTCAGTCCGTCAAGTCGGATTTCAAGCCTTCAGCCTTTTTCTTGAGGCATGTCAGCCTCAGAGAGACGGATACAAGGGGCGCGTGCTGAAACGCGCGAGAGCCTCAGGCTGTGATGGTATTCGGGTTGGGAAGGGGGGTTTTGTTTACCTTGCTAGTAGGGATGTTCGTTGGTTTGAGGTGTATGTATTTTTGGATTCTGATTTCGCTGCTCACTGCTGCTGCTGGGAGTTCAGGATTCAGGATCGGGATCTAGGATTTTGCTTGTTCGGTAACGGGTAGTACGGACTGTGAGTGGTGATGCGATGCTAAAGACACGTTTTGGGTTTTTCGGGTTGTGGGACCCAGGAGCAGTGGGCTTGTTGGGGGGATAGGGATGGACGGGAAGATGAGCAATTGAAACATGGGGAAGTCAGAACGGGAGGGTTTTGAAGCGCTCGAGGCCGAGAAAGGGGACGGATTGGGGGTTAAGGGAAACGAGGATCAGCACCGTTATAGCTGTTTTCGTGCGATCGCGAGAGAAGGGTAGAAGCGTCGTCGGAGTCTCGATTGTGTAGACGCGCCCAACAATCCGGCATTTTGCATTTTGTGGACTGTTTTCCTCTGGTGATTTTCCTTGCCTAAAAGCCTATTCTCCGGACCCAGGTTTACTTAGTCGAGAGCGATGATGAGGAGCCGGGTCTCGGAGCGGAGCGCGAAAAAAAAAAGATAAATTGCAAAGATGTGACGGGCGGCGGCATCGGACGAATCGCATCGTCCGTTTAACGCGAACGTCCACGGTTCGTGAAATTGGATGGGCGTGTTTTTCTGGAGTGGTCGGAGCCCGGCTCTGCAAGGCTTCCGGGATGTTAGTAATGCTGGAATTCCGATCTTCTTTGTTTTATCTCCGTGCGAGCATTGGCGGAGATCAATAATCAGCAGTAGTACGAGCAGTATCGGAGCCGTGCAGGGAGAATGGAGATGAAGGGGAGAGAGAGAGAGAGGCGAAGGCTGAGGACAACTGTTGGATAATAATACAGATACAGTAGTCATCATCATAATCATTCAGGAAGACCCACGGCGGGGTCAATGATTCAGCAGTCAGTCTGGAGAGATAGCTACTTAGAGAGCAAGAGAGCAGCAACGCAATCCGGACGTTGAAAGACGCGCAGAACCCTGCGTCGCACACATGTTTCAGTGCTGCCGTGATAGGGCAGTTCGGACCTTTTTGCGACGAGGCACCGATCGCCCCGTTGAGATTGGCTGCGCTGCGCTGTTCTGCTGCTGTGCAAGCTAAAAGCCATGCAGTAGCCTGCAACATGCTGTTGTTCCTGCTGTGTGCTGCGCCTGCGCCTACGTCGAGTGAAGTCTGTTCAACTGGGCTTACGGACTCGAGTGCGAGGCGCGAGGCTGATTCCTGTGATGTTTGACAGCAAGCCAAGGCTGGGGGTCGTATTCGAAGCTTGCTACACAATACAATACTGTATGCACTATACTAACTGCAGACCCAACCCTCGGCCGGCAGCTCTGCGGATAGATGCGAGCGCGAGAGGCCCATTTAGCTTGAACAGTCCATGGCCCGCTGCGCCATGTACGCTGATGTCACGCAGAGCTCTCGACAAGCCACCTGCCAACGTCGCTACCATCGTTTGAATATGCTGGAGGACACGCACAACACGCACCGCAGAAGATAGTTTGGCATTTTGATATCAATGTAGTCGCAAGAGCCGGGGCTTATGGCCTGCCTGCTGACTGGCTTTGCTTACCCCCCCATCTGACCGGGTTGGGAAGTGGGTGAGATGGGAATAGATACAGAGATAAAATGAGAGCAAGACAGGATCCAGGATACGCTGCAAACGAGTGGACGCCATCACGCGACACTGGAGATGCAGAGTCACAGGCCGTGATGGGCGTGGGCGTAGGCGTGGGGAGTGGAGGTCGACGGCTATGTACGCTCTTTGACTTGCCGAATTCTGCGTGCTGCGTGCTGCGTGCTGCGTGCTGCATCGCCCGTTCGGGGTTTAACGTTATGGACAAGCCGGTTCTGTAGAGGAGAGGGCCCTGGAGTAAGAGCGCAGAGCAGCGCCCTACCCGCAGCGCACCGTCTCTCCACAATGGGAGTATTTTTCGCAGGGCGTGGGCGTAATAAGATTGCGGGCCAGTTGGCACTTCGTCCGTCCGTACGACAGCCCTGGAGCCAGCTGGGCTGAGGCAGCAAAGCAGAGGCAGAGCAGAACAGAGAGGGCGAGCCCAGCGAAATAAACGAAATTGAGGCACGACTGGCAGCACGGCGCTAGCCTCGAGCTGGTATTGCAGTATTGGCCCGTAAGCGCGCTTGCTCGTCCGTGTGTTGGTGCAATTTGGCACACCCTGGTCCACCGCCCAAGCCTCTAGCCTCCAGCATCCGCCGGGTTCCATGAAGGCAGCTTCTCTTCATAATCCGCTGCATTTCTACCTACTCCTCCTCCACCTCTCCCGCTGTCGCTCACCACCTCTCTCTCTCCCTTCCTCCCTCTCCACCCCACTCAACCCAGGCTTCCGGGACGGACTCGCTGGCCCATCTCTCCAGACAACACATCTTACCTCCATTCTAGCCCAGCAGTCTTTGGTCCGTTTGCGTTTGCGTCACCTCCCTTTCCCCCAGTCGCGTGGCTTTGCTGCTCTAGCTTTGTTCCGTCGAGAGCGCGCTTCCCGGAGCACCAACCCACCATGAACAAAACTTCGTACCTCGCCTTTCTCGACAGCACTCCCCAGATGCTCTCCAAGGCCTCCTCCCTCTCCTCCATACCCGTCCTCATCCCTCGCGGGCTCCGCCGGAAATGGAGGGCCACCAAGTCGAGGATACGCAGCAGACAATCCCCAACGTCGTCCATTGCCTCGCTCGAGACCTCCCTCTCCCCCAAAGACACCATCCGCTCCCTGCGGACGCACCAGTGGTCCTTTTATGATGGGCAATACTTGCTCTTGGTCATTATCGCCATCTTCTCCTTGTCGGTCATGGAAACACCCGGTCCTTTCGCAAAGACTTTTGTGGCTACGGCTTTGATGGGCGGTCTGATTGTCCCCGCAACCAGACAATTCCTTCTTCCGGCGCTTCCAGTCTTCACATGGCTCCTACTATTTTACTCCTGCAAGTAAGTTGACCAGTTGTCCATTGTGGTGCTGCGCCACACCCACCTGTTCGCATAAATACTTCTGAAACAATATGCGGTTGATCCGCAGTCTCCGGGAACGGTAGAAACGCTTGCGCAAGTATGCTTACACAACCGCTACAGATTCATATCCAGCGAATATCGACCAGCGATCTGGGTCCGCGTTCTTCCGGCCCTCGAGAATATCATGTATGGCGCCAATCTTAGCAACATCCTCTCTGCACACAAGAGCGTTGTTCTCGACCTCCTCGCCTGGATCCCATACGGCATTGTACACTACGTTTCTCCCGTCTGCGTTGCTGCCGCCATGTTCCTTTGGGGACCCCCTGGAACGCTCCCCACTTTTGCCCGAGCGTTCGGATACATGAACCTTTTCGCTGTTGTTGTTCAAATTATTTTCCCATGTTCTCCTCCATGGTATGAGAACACGTACGGTCTTGCTCCCGCCAACTACAACATCCCAGGAGATGCGGCAGGGTTGAAGGCAATTGATAAGTTGTTCGGTACGGATTTGTACACCTCGGGTTTCCACGCTTCACCAATGGTGTTTGGAGCTTTCCCTTCCCTTCATTCTGGATGGGCATCTATGGAAACCCTTTTCATGGGTCACGTTTTCCCAAAAATGCTTCCCGTCTACGTTGTTTACACTATGTGGTTATGGTGGTCGACGATGTATCTTTCTCACCACTATGCCGTTGACTTGGTCGCTGGAACGCTGCGTAAGTAATGTCTCACACTTGATAATGCACATTTTGCTGACAATCGCAGTTGCTGGAATCGCATACTTTTGGTCAAGAGCCAAATTCCTTCCACGCATGCAGCCCGACAAGACTTACAGATGGGACTACGATTATGTCGAGATCGGAGACCCTGAGGATGGTTTCCAGTATGGCATGCTAGACTTTTACGAAGAGTTCCAACCCACTTCCGACAGTGATGAGTGGACGATTGGATCATCCTCTTCATTCTCCTCCGGTGCAAGGAGCCCCTCTGCGGGAAGCAGGAGCCCAGTTGATGACGCCCAGTCAATGTGGGATGCTGATACTCTCGCCTCTCAGTCTGATTCTGAGCACAGATAAGGCGATGGATTCTAGCCACTTTTCCTGTTTCAACTCATTCTCAACTTTTCGACATAATAATATCTCACACACCCTCAATCGGTTACGCATTAACGAATCATGCATCAGCGGAGTTTTTCTGAGCATTTTCAGCGACCCTCGATTTTTAATATTTTTCGACGCATCGATAGGGGTTTCCCGGATATTCCTGGTCACCGAGCACAAGCATACGTGTACCCTGGTTATTCCAATGCTTCTCTTTGCGATCACTCGGCTCCTAATTGCATTCCCAAGAGACCGGAGTTGTTACACTTTGCTAATTGGGAACATTTGAGAGCCTTTGCTTTTTCAAAAACACTCGCTTCTCTTGATACCCCAAATTTCAGTCGCTTCTGTACTACTACATTGTAGCATTAAAACATTCGCTTCACAACCTCAGCCAATTCTTGTTTTCACGGCTGCAGGATTCATTTTTTTACAGGTTCGACATAGAATTGAGCCTGAAATTCTAGACACTCGCTCAAGTGAGTTTGAAAAATTTGGTGTCCAGGAGCAGGAACCAACTTTAGGGAAGGAGCTTGGAGCTGCCATGGCATGGGACGGGATTGGCAATTGTACATGGGAGGGATGTTTTCGATATGGTCAGGAGTCAGTTCGGCGTGGAGGCCGGGAGATTGGCACAGCAAAGCATGCCGATGTAAATACTTAAACCCTAATGCTTAATGTGAAAGAAACGAAAGTTGCAAATAAAGAAGATGAATCATGGAAGAACGCTTGTGTATGGTGATGTCGTGATTGACGTTATGATCGACATGGAGCTTTCGAACAATCGAGATTCGGGACGCCATGTGTAATCAGGCACTCCCGTCCCGCGGGAGTGGTGAATCTAGGGCGCTAGCGAGGAGGGGGGTTTAGTGCAGCGAAGTGCTGACTGATGCGGCTTATTCACCCCGACGTCTGCTTACCACATGGCAGCTTGTGACCTTGAGACAAGTAACAAAGAGTCTCCTCAGCACTTCCAATGAATAGCTGCGGGGTAAGCCATAGCTACGGTTACCCCTCATGAGTAAACAGTAATCGTTGTCTATGAATGTAAAAGCTAATCTGTAGGGAATAACCTCTCTTCTCCTCCTTCACTGCCACATAGATACATGATAGAAGCTTCTATGCTCCCAAAACAACTTGATTCCAGCTTTAGTTCATACTCCAATCTCTTATTCCGCTGCAAAGCAGCCTCCAAGTTTAGATTCTCATACTTCAGCTGGCAACTGAGGTGTCATTCTACCATGTCCAGCCCACCCCATTACCACTCTCTCATCATCGGCTCCGGCCAAGCAGGCACCCCCTTAGCCTCGCATCTACGCAACCAACTCAACGAGAAAGTCTGTTTAATCGACCGCTCCCACATCGGTGGTTGTTGCGTCAATGAAGGATGTACCCCTACCAAAACGATGATTGCCTCAGGCCGAGTAGCATATCTAGCCCGTCGAGCTAAAGATTTTGGAGTTCATACTGGGGACTCGGTTAGTGTTGATATGAAGAGGGTGCGGGAGCGGAAGAGGGATATCGTGAAGAGCTTTCGAGAGGGGAATGAAGGTAGGTTACAAAGAGCTGGGGTTGATGTATTGATGGGTGAAGCGCGATTCACGGGACAGAAAGAGGTGGTTGTTAAGTTGAATGGGTCGGGGGAAGAGAAGAAGTTGTCTGCAGATAAGATCTTTATTAATACTGGTGAAAGGCCCTCGAGACCTAATATGCCTGGATTATCTGATCTTGAGTCTACTGGTCGTATCCTCGACTCCACAAGCATACAGGAACTAGATGAGGTGCCAAAGCACCTTCTCGTCTTGGGAGGCGGTTATATCGGTTTGGAATTTGGACAGCTATTCCGTCGACTAGGTTCTCAAGTCACTATTATCCAACGAGGTGGCCAATTACTTCCTAGAGAAGACCCCGACATCGCAGAATGCATGCTCGATATCCTCAAAGAAGACGGGATCACAATCCATCTCAACACCACCGCCGCCTCAATCACCAAATCCAGCTCCCCAGACGCCCCCATTTCCCTAACCATCAAACCCCAAAACTCCCGTGAATCATCCCTCTCCGCCTCCCATCTCCTCCTGGCAGCAGGTCGCACCCCAAACACCGAGCACTTAGACCTCCCAACCGCAGGCGTAAAATCCGATTCCCGTGGCCATATCCCCGTATCCCCAACCCTAGAGACAAACATCCCAGGGATATACGCATTAGGAGATGTCCATGGTGGCCCGGCATTCACACACATCTCCTACGACGACTTCCGCATAATCCGTGACAATCTAAACATCAAACACAGCAACACGCACCCCCCACACACAACCCTAACCCGCCAAGCCCTAGTCCCCTACGTCGTATACACGGACCCCCAAGTCGCGCACATCGGATACCATCTTTCCAACCTCCCCGAACACATCGACATCAAGAACGTGCTTGTTGCGAAAGTGCCGTTGGAGTATGTGGCTAGGGCTTTAGAGACGGATGAGAAGAGGGGGATGTTGAAGGCGGTTGTGGATGCCGAGGGGGGTGGGATTTTGGGGTTTACCGCTGTTGCGCCTGAGGCGGGCGAGTTGATGGCGTGCGTGCAGATGGTTATGGTGGGTGGGTTGGGGTGGGAGGTGCTTAGGGAGGGGGTGTTTGCTCATCCGAGTTGGGCGGAGGGGTTGAATAATTTGTGGGGGGGTTTGAAGAGG
>AJFL01000335.1:0-22056 GCA_000467735.1 Rhytidhysteron rufulum CBS 306.38
GCAGCAGCAGCAGCGGCGGCGGCGGCGGCGGCAGTGAAAGCAAGGAAGAGAAAGAAACACGCCGTCAAGCCGTCAAGCGTGTGTGCCCAGGTGTGGCAGCCAACGGCGATTGGGGACACAGGACTGGATGGACACAGGATGCTCAGCTGTACGACGTCATAAGGCCCAGCCACAGTGCGCGCAATCGATGGGCTTGGGCGGCCGACCCACCGTGACCAGCGATCGCTAAACCATCTACGTAACGACATGGACGCAATTCACCAGCACCACGGCCGGCTTATCGCGATCAAATCTGGTGAAGAAAGAATCCTTCCGTCGCTTAGCCCTGGCCCTGCCCTCAGATATTGCGTCGTCTTCGCCGTCTCCCTGTTCACCGTGATCCTCAGCAGGGAAGCTCATGTCGCCAATCAGGCGTCATCGTGGTGGGGGCAGCTGGCAGCCGTCGATCCCAGCCGCCATGCCCCTCCATCCCCATCCCGCCTTGGCGTTCTCGCCCATGAGTCGTGTCGCATTCCCAGGCACAACGCCGTTCTGTGTACGTTATTCCTTCACTCAATCCCGCCTGCACTTGGCTATAGAAATATAATACGCCAACCATGTCTGGCTGGTTCACTCTCTTTACAAACGGCCGCTATTGCCTCAATGGCGAGTTAGTTGAAGACCATCTTGTTGTTTCCGACGAAACCGGCCTTATCTTGAAGAGAGAGGGCTACATCGGGGGTGAGGCTGTCGACCTTGAAGACAACATCGTCGCCCCGGGTTTTCTAGAACTGCATACGAATGGCGTTCATGGCTTCCATTACACTCATTTCGAGAATGAAGAACAGTATGCAAAGAAATTAGAGGAAACTGCAAAATACTATGTCACTCAAGGGGTGACGGGTTTCTGGGCTACAATCCCGACTGTCAAGGCCGAGGAGTTTCAAAGAGTAAGAGCGTCCAATTCTCAATGTTGCATACATTTTCTATATTCTCGTATAAACTTGTAATTTTATAATCTGCTGTGGGGGCGATGAATCTGTACATCTAAATATCTAGAATGCTTCCGTACTATGTTTCTTTATTTCTTCATCGGCTTCAACATATCGTCAAGTCAGTGATCTGTCTAATCACCTTCTGAACTCACTCCCACTTTCTCCTCCTTTCCTACACATCACCATTCCTCTCCTCTCACGCTTCTAAATGTTCCTCCTTTCACACTTATCACCTACTTCTTCCACATCTGCACTCATGCATCACACCACCTAACACCCAGCCAGATCCTCCCCTCCCTAACCCCCCGCCCCTTCCCCAACGCCGCAACCCTCCTCGGTGCCCACACCGAAGGCCCCTACCTCTCGCCCCTCAAAAAAGGCGCCCACAACTCTTCCCTCTTCCAACCCGCCCTCACCCCACCATCGACAATCTACGGCACCTCTAACCTCTCAACCATTAAACTCACAACCCTCGCCCCCGAACTCCCCACCTCAACCCCCCTGATCCAAGACCTCCTTAGCAAAAACATAGTCGTCTCCCTCGGCCACTCAAACGCCACCTACGATGAAGGCCTATCAGGAATCCACGCAGGCGCAACATGTCTAACCCACACTCTAAACGCCATGACGCCTTTAACCTCCCGGTCCCCTGGGCTAGCGGGTTTGATATCTCTACCTGAGCGTGCGAAAGCGCCGTACTTCACACTCATACCCGACGGCCACCATCTCCATCCCAGCACCCTCTCCCTCCTCCACAACTCTTCCCCAACCCGCGCAATCCTCATCTCAGACTCCATCGAGCTTCTCGGCCTCCCAGATGGCACATACCCCGGACACTCGCAAATCCCGTTCCCACAGACGAAGCTCGGGACAAGGGCAACGATTGCTGGGACCGACACGCTGATTGGCGGGTGTATTAGCCTGCAGCAGGGGGTCAGGAATCTGATGGAGTGGACTGGGGTAGGTGTTGCTGGGGCCGTGAGAACGGTTACGGAGAATGTGGCGGGGTTGATGGGGGTGCAGGGGGAGAGGGGCGTGTTGGTGCCGGGACGGAGGGCTGATTTGGTGGTTTTGAGTGAGGGGGGTGAGGTACTTCAGACTTGGGTTGCGGGGGTTAAGGTTTGGGATAGGGAGGAGGTGGTTAGGGAGTGGGAGGAGGATGGTGAGAGTAGGGGGTAGAGACGTATGGGTTTTGGATGTTGGGGAGATGTTGGGAATGCATTAATTGATGTGGTAGATGTTGTAGATGCTGAAGCGTTCCTAGACCATCTTTATTCTGTTTTGTATTCGAAATCATTAATGTTACTACTACGTCTTCCAGTTTAGTCATAAGATTATGCATTTTTGCTGCATATTCATCACTACCATATTCCTTTCAAGGTATAGAACAAGGCTAGATTTTACTCATCTTAATGGACTGTTTCCCCCCTAGGGGATAGAGGAAAGCAACCATATACATCAAAACAAGCACTTGTACACATTTCCCCTCCACCCCACTTATTCGATATACCGGCATTAACAAGGATTTTCAACATCACTCCAGTCTCAGCATGTCTTCTCTCCTGGATCATTGCCATATTCCCTTTTTAACAAAACATCCCATTACATTAATGTAACTATCGAAAACAGTGAACTGGAGAGAACTCTCTCACTAACGGCGTATCGGAGCTCCACTAACGGTACTTAGCCTATATTAGATTCAGTTCTATGTTACGAAGGAAATATGATTCTAAAATATTTTAAGTATCAGGATGAAAAAAAATTACTACTTGCATACTTTCAGAATAGAGTGGCAATAGATGCAAAAACGACGCAGCTCAAAGGGCTATATTCCCTTGAACCTGTGAAACAGAGTCCGAGTTAATTAGTTAGAAGTCGTATCTTCACTGCAATATACAGGGTAGAGTTAATCCTAACAGAGCTTGAAGAATTGTATTCTTATAAACGTATGGGACAGAGTTGTCAATTATGTCCGCCTGAATATTTGCATTGAAAGATATACTCGAGCACCTTCATAGAGCTCAATGGGTGAGTGTCAAGACTACCGCTAGAGAGCAACTATATTTTTTTAAGTTTTTTTTTTTTTGTGATGCAATAGCTCTAAGCTAGCATGTTTTATCGAAATTCGGTCGGTGTGTCCGTGGTCGAGGATCCTTCAAGACTGCCTAGGTAGAGTCCCGATGTTACAGATCCTCCGGTATTTTCGTACCAACGATCCAGTTCACGAAGCCGAATGGAAACGTATGTCTAGTTCTACCACTCTTGAACACCCAGCCACGTGTCTTACACTCACAATTGACATCGGAGTCCTTGTCATTGTCCCAGGATATTTCGATTTTAGACTCGGTGCCATTTGGGAGATGGCGAGAATCCGGAATTCGGTGAATGAGTTCCATGACTTCTTCAAACTCACGGGTACGGAGACAACTCGCGACACCGTCCCATGTGAGTATAGAGGGTAAGATTCCGAAGGGAAATACCAATATGTACGTGAATAGATTTTGCATCATGTTTTGAAAGAAGGGATAGGATAGCATGAGAGGAGGGAACCATGTCCAGGTTACAAGGTAGACAAGGAAAAAATTACAAAGGAACATGATGATACAAATGAGCCTTCGATCCTGTAACTCAATGATCGCGAAGCCGTCAGAGGTATGGATTGAGGCATCCAGAACCTTTTTGGCTAGCTCATCGTCAAAGTGATGGAAAGAAAGGTTGTAGAGTCGAAATACACGAGCGTCGTTCTTAAAACCCTCTTCTGACTTGGGTGCAGCAAATGTACTCATGGCAGCTGGGGGAGGGTCCGCTGCATCGACCGGTTGAGGGATGAAACTCATATTATGGGATTTTTCACAGATTTTGATCCAGGCGTCGATGTCAGGATATAGGTCACTGAGAACAAACTGGATAGGCTGGTAGTTGGTTGCTCTTCGTCTCTCATTGATGATGCTCTGGTATATTGGAGTTGGACCACCACTCCCTGCGCAGAAATCAATGACTGAGAGCGGTACCTCGTCATCATAGTTGGCAACTCGATCGATGTGAGGTCCTATTATGTCGGCAGCAATGCGGGCGGGGGTTGCGGATTGAATGAATGGTAATTTCCGCTCCCACTGCTGCGTTAACATATTCTGACATCTTTGACGGAGAAAAGGTGGCATGCTTGCTCCTGTCAATATTACGCTAGTAGAAGGATTGGAAGACGACTAAACTGACAGGGCGAAGTCACACCATTCCGGTGCGCGGAGCGGAGTCCCCCACACGAGCGGATTTATATAATCGAGCCAATAGTCGATTGTTCGATCCCAAGTCACAAGACGTTTTCCTCGAGAAGAGGATTCACGGTAACGCTTGATGTCGGCCTTTAAAACCTTAGGTGGCATCTCTTCCGATAGGAAGGTAATATCTGATCGTTCAATGACCGAGGATACGGAGTCTCGTCTGGGATGTTTGGGTTCGACTGTTTCTTATGAGTAAGTTGCAGATTCTATGAAAGAGCTTGGGTGTTCTGATGCATGTCCTCGATAGCTTAAATATCTAGAGAAAATCTTAACCCAAAAAGATGAGAAGATGCATCTTCTCAAGGTATAGAATAGAGCCTAACGCTGCTTATCTTGAGAGGTATGATCCTTTCTGGATATAGAACGGAAAAGTACCATACATCAATTGAAGCGAACACTTGTGTCGGTGCGGGCTTTGGGTATCCTTACAGAATGTGATTCTCCGTCTCGACCGTGGTGGTGATGGCATGATGTTCAAGAGCAGAATTAAGAGATGGTGTCAATGAAGGTTGATGGCATACCTGAGGCATCGATGAAGTTTCGGTAGCGGTTGAGTAAACGCTTTGACGTCATAGCGAACCAAACTCCTTCACATCATTTCGGCGCAGACCCCTATTCTCTTTCCAGTTTCGAGAGACTTCACGCATTATTCATTCAACAAATTTTTCAATAGTTTTGTGGTGCACACCAAGGTAGCCAGAGGATACAAAGTGCAAAAGAAGACCTCGAGTTTGCGATGTATCACGAATCTGTATTGGATTAGTTGGGCTCATGGGTACAATAACTTTGACAGTTAACCTTCTGGGCTGACCCTTTGAGCAACCAGTTAGTCCACCGTGTTAGCTACCCACTCGTTGGCTCACCATAGGCAAACCTCTGTTGAGTTCCACGCCCCTGCCTTGGACTTATTCCAACTCCAGGACCAGCCAACTCAATTTCACATCAACACATCCTTACAAAGTCTTCTAGGATTGACGGTAAACGAGACCTAAGAAAATAAGTAGGGTTGTCCAAACTAAATAGATATATTCCATTTCGGGGACCGGCCTCGGGAGCTTTCTCTTAACTTCAAGTCCTCCGTATCCTCTCTATCTTCACGTTGTTACACTCGAGACGTCTCGATTCCATACGCTGCGCCTTTTCACCGCCCTTCAACTTTCTTTGATTTCTTTGATTTCCTACTAGATCACAATGTCTCATAACGCACTACCTAAGAGACCTGCCACAGTCCTCTCGTCCCGCCGCCTACGTTTCCATCTTCAACTTTGCAGAAGGAATGTTAACGCAGCCTTCCCGCTTCCCCAATATCCTCATTAATCTGGTCACACTTTTAGGAGACGTGGCAAATCTACATTCGAGCTTCTCACGAATGAGGTGTCGGCGACAATACCTAGCCCTATTTTCTTGAACTAATTTTTCGTATGTTGGTTGCATTATCTCAGGAGTACCCCAGCGTCTCAAGTACGTTTATAGTTAATCAAAACACCGGTAAGGGAATACGGGGTGAATACTAATGTTAGCTAAAGAGAACAACATGGGCAGCTGGATAATTTACAGAATCTTATATCCTATGCAAAACAACATAGGAATGGATTTCCAGATATTCGCCTGGAGTATTCTTATATGGAGGAAAGAAAAGGAAATACCGAACCACCACCGTCATCTGCCGAAACATCTCACCTTTAGAATCACCACGTCTACCGAAGCATCTCCACCCCGGGAATACTAAGATATGGGCATCAGACAATTGCCTGAATGGGAATCTATGATCATCGTTTGAATCCGTCTCTACCGAAATAGAGTATTCCAGCTATAAATTGCAAGTTATGTGTCATTATATCCCTGAACCTTTCTTTTCTTTCCGTATTCTAGCCCACATAATACCTGCAGGGTCTCTATCAGGTTGTACAGGCTTCAACCTTGGCTACATCAGAAATTAAGGGGGGACAAATACCACAAGTTCAGCAACAGAACCAAGTACATCTACCCATCAATTTCCAAACGTAGTACTCTCGAGTCCAACACCCAGGGACTTCCTCAGTATCGCCCCCCTCTAGCTTTAAGACAACAAAACACATTCATCGGCCTAACCCTAAACCTGACCCTTACTTTCCTAAGCTGAGGTTCCCTCAGACTCCATTGGGGGCATGCCCCCAAACCCCCAGCCTCGCTGCGTTCGAAAAAAAATCTACATTCTTAAGGTATTTTCAAATATTTTATGAATTTCTACACTTTGCTAAATTAGGTATTAGCGTGTACTAGCGTGGTGGAGCTATACCTAGAGGGACCCTAGTATGGGGGGCGATGCTTCCTAATCGAGTCGAGGGGGGCGATACTGAGGAAGTCCCCACACCCAGTCAGTGGCTTATATTTTGAATCGAGCGGTGGTTAAAGACCGAAGTCAACACTGAACATTGCAGGCGCCCGCAATATCGAAGTGTTCACCAAACACCAGGCCTTGCAGCTACAGATGTTAATTCTTTCCCCTTCCGCGTATTCTGCTCTATCACGACGCCTTCTAGTTCGCTGCACGCATTCTCCACGGTCCATCGTCTACACGAGTTTCTGATATCGTCTCGACAAAGCATGGATGACTCCCAGCACTTCGACCCGATGATACGAAACCTACAAACTTCATCTAAGGATGAGTTACTCTACACTGAAGCATTCATCTAGATGTGAGGACTATGGAATTAAAGGTCACGTGGCATGGCTCGAGCTCCCCTAGCGTTTGTGCACATTTGCATCTTTATCCCAGCTAATCAACTTATCGTCATCACCAATCACCCACAGACCATCTATCCAGAACAACCATGCCTTGGGCGGGTGGAGCTCAACGCATTGACGCTCAACTATTTTTGATCTCGTTATTTTGGTCTGGTTCCCAGAAGAACGACGACGACGACTGTACGAAACGAACATTCTGGGCTGCAGGAGGCGCCACGCAAGAAACCATGGATCAACAATAAATCACTCCACGCTTCCTTCCAACTCGTAACCCAGAACCCGGGACTTGAAGCCCGTTTCCGAATCTCGCTTGTAACGAGTCAGTGAAGCCAAAAGGTCGGTGAAATTCGCCTCTTCCCAGCCAAAGTGACACCCACGCACCTCAACCGTTTGCTAGGTAAGAGTGGTTTTTTTAATTGCCCTGGTGCCCTGGCTGGCTGGCGGCAGAAATGCACCTATCCCGTCTCCGTCCTGCGCCACAACACCATCAAACGTCATCACGCTGAAAATATATCATCAGCAATGGGATAGGTTGGGGATAGCGGCTGTGCATCATCATCATCACGAATGCAAAATCTTTCTTTCATGCCACCGAAGTAATGCCAGACCTTCCCTGCTGCACTTCCAGACTCAAACTCTTCTCGAAAGAGAATGCCGTGCGGGAATCAGGACACGAGGAGAGCGAAGATCGGCAGTGCAGGGACTGCATGGGGTTCGGTCGGGACGACTTGCTGGAAGAATTGCCCGTCGACTAACAGGGTAGGCCAAATAAACCAAACCCTTTCCTTCTGCTGCAAACCCCCGCCCTCATCCAATCCAATCCGGTATGACAGCGAAATAACTACGTTGCGAATTGCGATGGGGATGGGGATCCCGCTGCAAGTTTCTGTCTGCTGCAGAAGCAAGCCAAAGCGTAAGGTTTTGCCAGATCAAACTTGGTTAATCCTCCCCTAGACGTTAATAAGAACTGGAAGAATGCAAGATAGACCGCGGCTGAGTGAGGACACTCGGTTTTTTTGCTTGGATGTGGCAAGTTTGATGGGCTTCTGATTGATTGCTTTCATTTATGATGATGACGACATGGAGGAGGTCCTAGTCACCACCTATCGTATGTTATGTATGTATGTGTGTAGAACGTATTGCTTCTTTCCATTATGCTTTCCTGAAATAATCCTTCGTGCTTTGCACTGTCGCTGATACAGTTACGTTGCGGTGGTAACAATAATATATGATACATGAAAAATGACTAGTAGAAAAAATATGATATAGGTGTGGATAAAATGCACGACTCATGCCTCCGCCTCGGTGTATGTGGTATCATGGTATGCTAAACGCCAGGCAAAATGCGTAAACCCCCGAACTCCGGATTTCATGTCTTTCGCTCCCCCAAAATGTACAATGTGTCCTACGCTATCATGAAATCTATATTAAAACCAAGTCTATTAAGCGCACCCCGGGCGATGCGTTGCGTTACGAGAGAAATATGATGTACCATTGGAAGGCTTGTTAGCTGCTGTCGTCGCTAGTCGATGTGGTTGTGCTTCCGTTGATCGGACCCAATGTCCATACCCACTCGCGTCTTCTTTTGCGACGTCCAGCGACGGGCGTCTCGGGACATGAGTCTTCTTCGCTGTCGGATTCCGACGATGATGAGTCCCGCTTTTGACCAGCACGCGGTCCTCGTAATCGTGGCGGGGATCCTTCAGACGAAAAGGTAGGCGAAGCTGACTGTTCTGAGGGCGATGAGACCGAAGGTGATCTCGAATCGTTTGAGGATGATGACTCGGAGGAGGTTGAGATTGACAAGGTTGAACCTTCGGATTCTGAAGATGTGTCTTTCTCTGTAGAAGGTAGAACGGTGGATGTTTCCGATGCTTCCGGTTCGTCCGAAGCAGGAGAGGATTTGATATCGGAGTGTGCCATGGTATATTTGACCGTGGTAATTTCCTCCTCTAATGGAGTACGAAAGGAAACCTTCTTAGAGGCGGGGAAGAATGGGCGGGCGGAAGCCATCTTGCGAGGTCGGAGGGCAGCGGCAGGACTGTTGGAGAGAATAGATGTGAGGTTATGGGGCTGCTTATAAGGTATTCTGATCGTTGCGGAGTCTGTGGATGAGGCAGAAGTCGAGCCAGAGTTCAAAGTGGAGGCCGAAGTTGGAGTCTCTGCCTGCTCGGCGATGGAGCTATCTATTGAAAGCCGTGGCAATGCAGTTCTGCCTGCGACAGGGGCGGAGGGCGGTGCTTCATATGCGTTGCTGAAGGTATTGCGGGCGGTGGGGGAGACGGCGCTCAGAGTTTCTAATCGTAGACTGGATCCCTTCCCAAAAGTGCGTATCTGTTGGGTATTAAGGTGGAGTTTGGGCCGTCGCGGTAGAGATTCGACGGATTGGGACTGCCTGAGGGCAGGCTGCCTCTGAGGTAATATGGCGAGAGGAGTCGTCATGGTGTGGGTGGGGAGCTGTTCACGGGACTGCTGGAATGGTGGTGGTATAGATTGCGATATCGAGGAAAGCATCATGCGCGCTTGGCTTGTGAAGGGTGGAAAGAAGGATGTGACCTGGTCGGCAGCAGACTAGAGGGTGGGAAGATGTCTTTGATAAGTGGGAGGGGAGCCGTATAAGGCGGGCGACGCTTCGTATTCACAGAAGAGGCGCAAGAGCGTACGATGCGGCTGCTGACGGGATGGATCAGCAGGGCGAGCGGCAGGGAAGAATAGGCGGGTGGGCAGGCAATATAGGGAAGATCAAGTCAGGAGGGGATATAGGTGGGATATAGAGGGAATATATTTTGAGATGGAGGGCCGGGGGCGCATGGCAAAGGGCTTTTTCCCGGGCATGGCCATGGTGGGCATTCTAGCGGTTTTACAGTTTTGGGGATGGGGGATGGGAGAGGAGTGTACGGTAGAGTGACCGATCGTTTTATTTTTAGAGGGAGGGAGCCCTGGAGCGGGCGCGCGAGGGAAGAGGAGCGAGGGCACGCTATTTTGGATCCAGCTTGGATTACAGGGCGGGTCGAACACCGCACGCCAGCGATGGGGGTGCAGCCAGGGCAGCTAGCCCGATATCGACATGGCAGAGGGCCTCGTCATTGGTGGTGGCGAATTCGTATGGCAGTGAGTATTGCCAATATTGCCCGCACCCGCTGCTCTTTCACTGCTGCTGCTGCTGCTGCTGATGATGATGTTGGGCGCTGCTTGCTTGCTTCATGCCTGTTTCAAACGCCCGCTGCGTGAGTGGTGAGTGGTTGGTTGGTTGGTTGGTTGGCTGGTTGGGGGAGGGAGGGTAGGAGGAGGGGAGCGAGGGTGCTGATGCAGACCATTTGCCGCTCTGCAACCCCTCCCTCCCTCTCTCTCCTCCCCAACAGCTGCTGCATCTTGTCGCAGGAGTCGCAGAACCCGTCCCCCGACGACCGCCATCCCATCCCATCCCACCCCCCCATCCATGATGATCCCTCCCATCCATCCATCCATCGTCCAGTCATCCATCGCGACAGCCCCAGACCCGCCGACCTTCGCAACAAATGTCCGGCCCTCTTGGCGCTTCGTATGTACGCGCGCCTCAACTCTAAATCAATCCCTTATCGCTAGTTGTAGCTCCTCCCTCCCTCCGCCAACCAGCCGGCCCAGCGTGACTACGGCATGGATCTGAGTCTTCGTCTTCCCAGCAAAAGCCTCACAAGGCACGAACGCTCAATCATCATCCACTTTGTATGTCCTTCCCTGCCCTAACCGCTCGTGGTCCCTTCTCAACCACCTGGGCACCCATCTGCACCACTACCACCGCCGCCTTACTCACCTTACTCGCATCTCGCTACTGCGCCCACTGAGAACACGCGCCCTCACCCGTGGTTGGGGAGTGTCTCTTTTTCTGTCTCTTGTCTCGCGCGTCTCCATTCTCAGATCCTGTGCCTGCTGCTAACCCGCCGTGCTATTCTTTTCACCGCAGGACTACGTAGGTACAAACGCACTGCAATGATTCACATCGTCAGACCCTCGGCCAATTTCTCCTTTCCGCTTAGTCGTAGTCGTGCTCACGATCTCCTCTTCCCTTCCTTCAGGATTGCTTCTATGCGTCTGTCTTCGAAGCGGAGACGCCAGCCCTCAAGTCCTTACCGCTGGCAGTGCAGCAGAAACAGATCATCGTCACCTGCAATTATGAGGCCCGCAGGAGAGTAGGTTGTCGTTCGCTATGTTTGCTCAAATGGTTTTGGGCAATACGCGCTGACCGGGACCAGGGCCTTAAAAAGTTGCAGTTAATTAAGGAAGCAAAGAAGATCTGCCCAGACGTGGTCATTGTCCTTGGTGAAGACCTCACTCGGTTTCGCAATGCTTCCAAAGACCTCTACCATTTCTTGCGCAATTTCTCCTGGAATGGAAAGGTCGAGAGACTTGGTTTCGATGAGGTGAGGATGACTTCTGGATTTTCAGGCCTCCCATATGTTTCAATCTGTCTCAACACTGCCATTATTATTATCGTTTACTTTGCCGTAAATAATCACTGCGATAATCTTATGTCTCCCCCACACGAAAACGCCAACGGCCGAATCCCCGGGGTCGATAGTGAATGCCTTTAAAAACAGGTTCACCATTTTAGTTTCGTCTTAAGCCCCACACATAGACCATGTCAGCACTGATGACTATACGAGTTGTTTTTAGCATTAGCACTCATCGTACTTCCAAAATTACAACAGACTATGACGTTGATCACGGGTCTACTGAGAAAACGCTGACAGTTTACGCGATAGGTTTTTATGGATGTGTCAGACTTGATCGAGTATAATCTCGCACTGTTGAATGGCAATGACCTCCAGAATTCATTCTTCGTCCTTTCAAAGGATGACCCAACCGCTGGGTTCCCATTTGATGCCACGCAGCCAGTTGGTCACAAATACCCCGAGATGCAAGGTGATAAGCTTTCCATAGGCGCCGTGCAGCAAGATCCATTTCGGTTACGGCTGCATCTTGGATCTCATTTGGCCATGCATCTACGCCACCAACTAGAGCAGCAGAAAGGGTTTACATGCACCGTTGGAATTTCAACCTCTAAGCTTCTTGCAAAACTGGTCGGGAACGTGCATAAACCACAGGATCAGACGGTGTTGATGCCGCCCTACAACGCTGATGCAGGAACACTTGATAACGTCACGTCGTTTATCGATGACCACGAGATCGCCAAAATACCTGGAATAGGCTTCAAGCTCGCTCATAGGATCAGACAGCATGTCTTGCAACGCCCGCCAACATCTGATGCAGAGCTAGTATACGGCGGCACAAAAGAGCATGTTCTGGTGTCTGCTGTAAGGAAACACCCAGGAATGGGACCCAGCATGTTGGATCGAGTCTTGAACGGTCCAGGTTCCCCGCAAGGTATCGGCGCTAAAGTGTGGTCTTTGATAAACGGTGTAGACGAATCGGAGGTAGGCCAAGCACGTGAAGTTCCCAAGCAAATCAGCATTGAGGACAGTTATGTTCGCCTGGATACTTTGGAAGAAGTGATCAAAGAGTTACGAACTCTAGCAAGGAGTCTGATAAATCGTATGCATATAGACTTACTCGAGGATGAGGAGGATGATACACTCCCAACTAAAGCTGTCAACCAAATCCATGATAGCTTGGCAGAGAAACCCTCACGGGCTCGACAGAAGTGGATTGCCTATCCTCGCACGGCACGACTTTCGACACGACCACGACAGCCGCCCAATCCAGATGGGAGTCGAAATCGGAGTTTCGCCCGTATTTCTCGTTCAGCACCTTTACCGAACTATATCTTTAGCCTAAGTGAAAATATTGATGCTTTGACAGAACGATTTGTCACCGACACATTACTCCCCACGTTTCGGAAGCTTCATCCCGAGAAAAGTGGATGGGATTTAAGCTTGATTAACATTGCTATCACGAACATGGCGGATGCTGCGGGGGACAGCAGAAACAAGAGCGGAAGAGATATATCCAAGATGTTCAAACAACAAGATGCTATACTCAAGCAATGGAGAGTAGAGGATCATGATAGTCCTCCCGATACCGGCGTGGTTTACCAAGAGGCAACTACACCAATAGTCGATTTAGAGACGAAGAGAGATACATCACAAATGGTCTCGGGCGGTTCGGAAGACACCATCCATAGATCTCAAGAAAGTCAGATCGAACAGGGTGACCAGTGGGAATCAGATGACGATGAGATGATGGAGGACATGTTCCGGTGTCCAGAATGTGGTGCTCGTATGCCGGTGTTCGCCATGGCCGCGCACAGTCGCTGGCATTCAAATTAGAATAAGACGAAGGATTTTAAAGATACCTAGGATAGATGCCGAACGTACCGGGTGACATTGAGGTATATTCTTCTCAATCGCCTCTTAGAAAAGTGCTACTATTTCCCATGGTTACCTAGGCACGAAGGAGCTCGTTTTTATTAACGCAAGCCGAAAGCCGTGCATTTTCCTCAAACATATAGACTATTGAATATACTAAAAAGCGTATCTTCTCTTTAAGATATAGAGCAAAGCTTACACTACTCAACTTGAAAATGTATATTCTCTTTGGGGTACTCCGCACAGGAAGTAAAACGCAATACAAATGATCTCCTTCGTAAAGCCTTGCCGGTGTGCTCGGAGGTCTTTGCGTGATGTGATGATGGTTTGCTTAATCAGTATTCTGTATCAGCTGACGATGGATAGCTAAAATACGACAGGGGCAAAAATATTAACCGATGTAGCTGCACGTGAGAAAATTGCTAAAGAACTTGATGCCTGAGGCTGTTCTTGAGTTGTCATCTGTAGACTATGAAGTATGCCAAGTTGACCTGCGACAACCCCTCATTTATTTTGTTTACCAATCGAGAAGCTGGCATCGCAAGCAGTTCCGAAAAGGTGAAGCCGACGCTTGGCCCGAGCTTCCGCATCGCGACCAAACGACATGTGACAAACATTTAGATTAAGTTTGGAAGGATTAACCTCCTACCGATCTTCTTGAACAAACCTCATCATGCTATTCTTTTCCATCCCCTTCAGTCTGTAACCAACTCACCATGCCGGGCTCATCCAGACTACCCGTCAGTCTCCGCGAGACATTCAATGCCCAGAGGAGCTCAAAGCGGGGCCAGTTGATCGCACTTAACATAGATGTGTAAGTTTACCATCTCTCCTGATACTAGAAATTCATGAAGCAATTGAACTAATGGGGACCACAGCTTGCGCAACATTATATTCGCCCTTTTCCTCCTTCGCTGGACCCGTAAAACCTTCTACCAGCTCCGTGGTCACGGCATCATCGGTTCCATTGTTTTAAGTTACCTCTACATCCGCCGTACTCTCTATGGCATTTTCCTAGGCCTTCCCGGCGTCCGCACCAAAGTCCAGTCTCAGGTCTCCGAGACCATTTTGAAGCTTGAGCAAAAACTCGTTCCTAGTGGACCCGGCGTCAATAGAACAGTGACGCTACCGACGGAAGGATGGACGGCGGAAAAAGTAAGGGAAGAGCTGGTTAAATTGGAGGAAATGGAGCATACCCGTTGGGAAGATGGAAGAGTCAGTGGTGCGGTTTATCATGGTGGCGATGAATTGATGAAATTGCAAACGGAAGCTTTCGGAAAGTTCACAGTCGCAAACCCAATTCATCCGGATGTCTTCCCTGGTGTGCGAAAGATGGAGGCGGAAGTTGTCGCGATGGTACGCAATCCTTTGTCCTGGGCCCAAAATGTTTGATTGACAATAACTGTAGGTTCTATCACTATTCAATGCTCCCGATGGTGCTTGCGGTGTTACCACGAGCGGAGGTACGGAATCTATCCTTATGGCTTGTTTGAGCGCGCGCAACAAAGCATTCAAGGAGCGCGGAGTCACGGAACCAGAAATGTAAGTTTCTACATCAATTCCGTAATCGAAAATCATACTAAGGCTTCTCTACAGGATTCTCCCAGAAACTGCTCACACTGCTTTCCGTAAAGCTGGCGAATACTTCAAGATTAAAATCCACATCGTCCCTTGCAAAGCGCCCTCATACAAAGTTCACATTCCCTCCGTAAACCGCCTCATCAACCCAAACACTGTCCTTCTCGTCGGATCAGCGCCAAACTTCCCCCATGGCATAATAGATGACATTTCTAAGCTCTCCCAACTCGCGGCCCGCAAGAGGATTCCCCTCCACGTTGATTGCTGTCTGGGTTCCTTCCTTGTTCCACTCCTTTCCAAAGCCGGCTTTGAATCCGAGTCCTTTGACTTCAAGCTCAGAGGCGTAACTAGCATTTCTTGCGACACCCATAAATACGGTTTCGCACCAAAGGGTAACAGCACGGTTCTCTACCGTTCTGACGACTACCGCAAGTATCAGTATTTTATCTCTCCTGACTGGTCTGGTGGCGTTTATGCCTCCCCCAGCATTGCAGGCTCTCGCCCTGGTGCTCTCATCGCCGGGTGCTGGGCCTCACTCGTTAAACAAGGTGAAAGCGGTTACATAGACGCATGCCACAAGATTGTAGGCGCAATGAAGAAAATCGAAACCGCGATCCGCCAATCACCTGAACTAAGCGCTGATCTCAAAGTGGTGGGAAAGCCGCTCGTTTCTGTCGTTGCATTCCTATCTAACACAATTGATATCTACGACATCGCTGATGGCATGTCAGCAAAAGGCTGGCATCTCAACGCGCTCCAGAACCCGCCCGCCATCCACGTTGCAGTCACTCTACCCATCGTTGCAGCCACCGATAAACTTATTGCAGACTTAATCGCCGTGCTCGAGGAAGTCAAGGAAAAAGAAAGGAAACGTGTGGCAGAGGGCAAGGGTAAGAAAGGCGCAGTCAAGGGAGATGCCGCGGCGCTATATGGCGTTGCGGGCAGTTTGCCAAATAAGAGTGTTGTGGTGGATTTGGCGAAGGGGTTCTTGGATACTTTGTATAAAGCGTAGTAAGCGCAACGTTGGTTTTGTAGGAATATTCTTGCCTAGTTTGTGATGTGTGTTCTTTATCATTTTTGGGAGATTGTGTGATGGAGTAAATTGCATATCTGTGAGGCTGATTTGTGGTGGTGATGGGTGTATATCTGGTGAATAAAAATGTAAATATTGAGTATTAATTGGTTGGTTTGACTGATGTGAATTTGATGAAGGGTTGGTGTGTTCAAATGACATTCATCCCTTTGCTCATGACTACGAATCATATTCTCTTCAATAGTAATCGAGTTATTAGTAATCCAATGATCGCAACGGTTCAATTTTAGATGGTTGTCCGAAATAGTGTGAACATTTTAATGCGAAATCGACTTGAGCATATTCTCTTTGGAACTCGATGAGATAGTCTACATTGGTTGAATAGAGACATACAATCCTTCATTTGGATACTTTTAATTGAATATGGTAGTGGTAATGAGAGATAACCAAGCTAGAGTCACAAAGTATTAAGTAGTAGATATCAGACAATTCAATTCGAAGATTGAGAGACTCTATTGCAGTCCTGATATGATACAGAGGCTTGATTCGGACCACCGTCATGCTCCAACCTATTGAATGACATAGTACTATACCTATGTCTGAGCGAGTTCTAGATTTACTGCTCGAGGTTGACGGGGAAGATTCCCTTGTCTGACATGCGCTTTAGTAAGGAATAATGTGGGAGGTGAATTTTAGGCACCTACCACGCTGATCATCCCATCGCTCAGTCCAACTGTTGGGGCACAAGGATCGGTAAGCCAAGTAGAACTTGGTTGGGTCAGCTTGTATTTAGTTATTGTTAAAGCAAGTACACACTTGACGGCAGGGAGCGAAGTCCTCGCCCTTGGCTAGGATGCACTTGTGGTAATCGACATAGTTCTGCCAGCAGTGCTTGGTCTGGTTCTGGTTCGGGAAGCGGGCATCGAAGCCTATGCGATATCAAGAGTATCAGTAGCTGGCTCTATCTTCTTATCGTATATGTTTGTTCAAGGTATATGGCGATGGAGGTCGGTGGGGTGTGTTCGGGCTAAGGGTAGCATACCGGCTGCGAGGTACATAATTAGCTTGCTGAGTTTCCTAGTCATGCCGAGCGGTTGGAGGGGTCGGCCATACCTGTGACGAACTTGAAGGGCTTGGTCTCGCGGTCTTCGTCGGACATGGTGGTGGGAGGGCAATTGGCGGTGCAATTGATTGAGTGGAGAGTGGGCGAAGGTGTATGATGTCGGGGAGCGAGCTTGGTGTGAAGTTGGAGATGGTTCGATTGTCTGCGAGGCAGGATCAGGGCTAGCTTGTACCCGGCAACTTCCCGGGGCGCTTGGCCTTGGCGCTCACAGCTCCATGCCCACTGACTTCACTCTTGCAAGTTGTAGAACGCCTTCCTGTACCAACACCAGACAGACCCTCTCCACTCCTCTCCTTCATCCATCATGAACGCAACCCGAGCCCTCCGCATGCAGCCCACTCGCATGCTCTTCATGCGCCCCACGCCCGCTCTGCGGATGCGTCCCACCCAGCAGTTGAGGTCGGTCCCTGTAAGTCTGAATTCCCCTCACGCCATTGGCTGTCCCGCAAGCTAACAGGAGCTGTAGAAGGAGGAGCACAGCGGTACGTCGGTCTACTACCTATGGAGCTGAGGGCAATTGGCCTGGTGGCATGGAATGGCGATAACTGACATTTATCGATGCAGCTCACACCATCTCCCAGCGTCTGCGCACCCTCAAGAGGATCCCTCCGGAATTGATTCCCCTCGGTAAGCCAAGCATTCACATTCTATATCCTGGTAGAATTATTTGGACTGGACTCTAATCGGACTTGTAGGTGTCGTCCTCGGTTTCGCCGTCTTCGCGGCCATCTACTCCCTCGGCAGGAAACTCGTGGTGGACAAGCAGCTCCGCCTCACACGTCAAAAGGGCAAAGAGTAAAAGTACTTGCAGTTCCAAAGTCAAAGGCGGGAAATTGTGATATTGCATGGCCAGGACAGCCGCTTGTACAAATTGAAAGTTCAATCATAAGATATCATTTTCCAGTTCCCTTGCGCCGACGCTCCATGTAAATGCTTGCAATGAGACCAACTCTCCTGTACACTATAGCAAAATCAACAAAGACATCATGCTGGCCGTGGTCCAGCTTCATCCAGTCCTTCAAGTCCCTGCATGGGATCCATGGGTGCATCTGCTGTGTCTTGTGGTGCACCTTCTGCGGCCAGCCTATCCTCCTCGCTAACAGCATACTTTGCCAGCCAGCCCTCCTTAGAGAAATAGTAAGAACGGTGCATTCAACATGAATAAATTTTTTGGAGCAGGAACTTACCTGTTCCCAAACAGCCGTCTTGCTACCTAGGCCTTCATTTTGCTCTTTTTGAGGCTTAGCGGCTGCGACTTTGATGACCCGTCCGTAAAGCTCGCTTTGGTCCATGTTGTCGATTGCTTCTCGTGCATCGGTCGCGTTCTCGAACTCGACATAGCCAAAGCCGCGGTGGGGATCGGTGGACGAGGGGAGCTCCGGTTTAGGTAAACTGATATCCACGATTTCGCCAAAGGGTACAAAGGCCGCGTGTAGAGTGTGTTGCGTTACGGCGTTGTCGAGGCCTCCCACATAGACCGTGGCTTTGAGACGCACGGAATCCGACATGTTTATAGGCGGTTGTTGATACTTTGCCGTCTGTCGTGGCCGGGGAAGCGTCGCAAGAGGCTCAAAATACTCAAGGTGCCAGCGACGTCACATGACTCAAGCCCGCACTTTTGGCAGCCCACCGAAACCTCCAGGTCTTGGCTGACCTCCACTGAAGCCACCTGTTGTCGACCCGTCCGGCGATGGAAGCGTAGAGCTATTTCCCACAAGCTTTGTCTCAGTCTTGCCTGCGCCTTCCGGTCATTTTGCATCTCCTGTCCTTTTTCTTTTTTGTCTTGAATTTTGTTTTCCTCTCCTCCACAACCCTCGACCCTCGCCATCATGGTCCGCCTCAGAGAAATTCCCAGGACCGCTACCTTCGCCTGGTCCCCTGGCGCAGCTCCCCCATTGATTGCTACGGGAACTCGCGCGGGTGCGGTCGATGCGGACTTCTCCAATGATACCCAATTAGAGCTTTGGGATCTCAATCTCGACTCTGTTGACCAAGGCCTCGAGCTTGAGCCTGCTGGCAGCATCAGCGCAGACTCTAGGTAAGGATGGTCCAAGCTAGGCCCCTTGGCTATGAATCTTAATTGTAAAGCTGCTTATGCTAATCATATCATATCCAGATTTCACGACATCGCCTGGAGCCAACCAAGCGAAGAACACCCCAGGGGTATAATAGCTGGCGCTTTAGAAAATGGATCTCTGGACCTGTGGGATGCTGAGAAGCTACGGGCAGGTGCAAGGTTAGACCCTCCGACATTGCGTTCATATATACATCAATACTGAACATTCAGCGATGCCTTCATTGCCCACATACAGAAGCACAGCGGAGCTATCAAAGCACTACAATTCAACCCCTTTCGACCTCACATCCTGGCCACTGCCGGTGCTAAAGGAGAGGTGTTTATCCACGATCTCGAAGATGACTCGAAATCCTTCCGATTAGGTACATCTGCTGCCAGGGCAGACGACATCGAAACGCTAGACTGGAACAAGAAGGTACCACACATTTTGGCGACTGGAAGCAGCGGAGGCTTTGTCACTGTCTGGAATGTGAAGGATAGGAAAGAGAACCTTACATTGAACAACTACGGAAGGAAATCGGTTAGCGCTGTTTCCTGGGACCCAGATGTTCCAACACGCTTGCTTACGGCGATTCCCACCGATCAAGATCCCTTGGTGCTTGTATGGGATCTCCGGAATTCAAATGCGCCAGAGAAGGTGCTTACTGGCCATGATCAAGGTGTGCTTTCGGTATCGTGGTGTGTTCAGGACAGCGATATCCTCTTATCTTGCGGCAAAGATAACAAGACTATTTGCTGGAACCCTCACACCGGTCAGAAATTGGGCGAATTTCCTGTTGTAACGAACTGGACTTTCCAGACGAGATTCAATCCTCATAACCCTAGTCTCCTTGCGACCGCATCATTCGACGGGAAGATATCCGTGCAGACGCTTCAGAATACTGGGTCCGGCGAGGAGCAAGCGGCTAAGGCTTCTTCCAAAGCATTGGATGGCGCAGACTTCTTCTCTCAGGTGCACGCCGAACCACAGGGTGCCTCTTTTTCGCTCACCGTTGCTCCAAAGTGGCTCCAGAGGCGATCTGGTGTGTCTTTTGGCTTTGGTGGCAAGTTGGTGAGGTTCGGAGTGAGCGACTCTGAGCCAAGGAAGTCGAAAATCAGCATTTCTACATTCGCCGTAGACTCAGCAATTGGTACTGCTTCGGAAGAATTTGATCAAGCACTGGAGAAGGGTGATCTTACTGCTATATGCGAATCTAAGATTGCTAAGGCAGCTACAGATGAGGAAAAAGCAGACTGGACTGTCATCGAAACTTTGATCTCACAGAGCCCACGGAGGAAGTTGGTTGAGTACCTTGGCTTCTCGGACGAAAAGGAGGAGAAACCAGCTGAAGAGACTGAGGAGGCCAAGCCCAATGGCACCGCAGATGACGGTGCATCTTTCTTTGATGGCGATGCTTCCGACGAAAACTTCCTCTCCAACTTGGCATCTTCCAAGGGTGCTAAGACCAACAATCCTTTCCAAGTGTATACTGGATCAGAGTCCGAAGCCGATAAGGAAATTACACGCGCTCTATTGTTGGGTTCATTTGAGACTGCTGTTGATGTCTGTCTCAAGGAGAACCGATTGTCCGACGCGTTCATGATTGCCATTTGCGGAGGCTCGAAATGCATCGAGAAGGTCCAGGCATCCTACTTCAAGAAGAAGTCGGATGGTCCTAATTACTTGAGACTTTTGGCTTCAGTAGTGGGCAAGAACCTTTGGGATGTAGTCTATAATGCGGACTTGCAGAACTGGAAGGAGGTAATGGCAACGATCACCACCTTCGCCGACCAGTCTGAATTCCCTGATCTTTGCGAGGCACTTGGTGACCGTCTAGAGGAGGCTTCTGGTGAAACCGGTTCTTTGCGAAAGGATGCAACCTTCTGCTATTTGGCAGGTTCTAAATTGGAGAAGGTTGTTACCAACTGGGCTCAAGAACTCCAAGAGCACGAGGCCGCCGGATTGGAGCAGTCAGAGAATGATACGAGCTTCTCCATCCATGCTCGCTCGCTCCAAGACTTTATTGAAAAGGTTACTGTCTTCCGCAAGGTCACTGGCTTCAAGGACTCAGAACAACAGCAGCCTTCGGACTGGAAGCTTGCTCCTCTATATGCGAAATACAGCGAATATGCGGATATTGCGGCAGCACATGGTCAGTTGGCAATTGCTGAAAAGTATCTCGATCTCCTCCCAGAGAAATATCCAGCAGCGGATGTAGCAAAGAACCGGATAAAGCAAGCAACGAGAAAAGCCACCCCTCAGCAGGCCCAGAGGCAAGCAGCACCTGCTGCTACTGCTGCTCAACGAGGACAACGCGTGGTACCATCGTATCAACCAGCACAGGCTCCTACTGTACCTACTCCTCAGCGAACCAGCTCTCCATACGCACCAGCGAACCCCTTGGCCGCGCAGCCAGCACGCCATGGTTACTCAAAATCCAGTTCACGAAACGCATATACCCCTGCAGGATACCAACCACCGCAAGTGCCCGCACAACCCAATATTCCAGTTGCTCCTTATGGCGGTTATCAGCCACCGCAGCAGGCAGCCATTCCACCACCACCTAGAGCGTTTTCTTCTTCGCCATCGGTTGCTCCTGCAGCAAAGACTGCTGGTACTGCCAACTGGAATGACACTCCCGACTTTGGTACCAAAGCTCCACCCCGACGTTCTACTCCAAGTCTCGGTCAAAACATGATGAGCTCGCCGTTCAACCAGCAGCAGAACATTGTTCCTCCTTCAGGATTCTCACCTACATTTGGTGGCCCAAAGGCTACACCACCCCCGCCTCCGAAAGGACCTCCTCGCGTGAATTCTCCTTCAATACGCGCGGGCTCACCATTTGATGGCAGACCATCATCCGCGGCAAATGCATACGCCCCACCGCAGCAACCGCAACAGCAAACTGGATTTGGTGTACCTCCACCTACCATCCCACGTGGCCCATCACCCTATAACCCTCCACCTGCAGCGGCGGC
>AJFL01000337.1:0-20827 GCA_000467735.1 Rhytidhysteron rufulum CBS 306.38
GGTTGGGGGGATGGGGTGGTCGGTGATGGTAGGTTGGTTTGAGGGTTGTGGTGAGGGTTCGGTGGTTGTAGGTGCGGAAGTGGGAGCGGGAGAGGGAGTGTTGGGGCGGATGGAGGAGGTCTTGGTAGCTGGATTAGGGGGAATGGGATGAGTGGGAGATGGATCACCTGTATCCACTTTCACTTCCACTTCTCCTTCTTGTTGCAGTCCAGCTCCATCCGTCACTGCCTCATCTCCTATACCTCCCTTATCCTCCTCAGATATACTGGTATCGAACGTCGAATCCAAGGATCTAGATCGTCTATGTCGTGGTGGTATCGTGGTACGTTGTATCTCCTCCCTATCCCTTTCTTCAACCAAACCCGAAAGCTCACCTTCCTCTCGCCTTCCTACTCCCCATCCATCAGCGATGGATACTCTTCTATTATAATGCGATGACATATGTGTATGAAGATTCAATCCTGAAGGAAAAGTATGGAATGCGTATGTATATGTGTATGTGTATATGTTTAAATGTAGTAAGTGATAAAAATGATAAATTAAAAATGATTATATGATAAAAATTAGGTTTCAAAAGGAAAGAAGAAAAAGTAAAAATCATCTAGAGAAGTTACTTTTCTTCAACGATGCTTCAATTCATTATCCCCAACAAAGACATACTAAACCCCTTTCTTTGTTCAAGATGCGTTTACTTGATACCTTCATTGTTCATAGATAGTTGGTAGATAGGTCAAAGGAGATGATTTGAGTCAAACAAAGAATACTATATTTAGCTCGAGTCTTTGTACTTTTGTTTATGCTTTCTCGAAGGTGTACATCACCGTGATCACCTTATAGTATCGGGCTGATATCCTGCCGTAAGAAACTTCAGCCTTCTTGGGTACATGCGTTAATATTATGCCTGTTTAAAGTTTGTAAGCATCCAAGATTTGCTTAGGGAAAGCGTTTGGCCTTGAAAACAAGGCGTTTTATACCTTGCTTCACGTAGGATGCTGCATGGGACACAGTATCCAGTCTGACAAAGTGATGCAATGCGAGGCAACTTGATTATTTGGAGTTACGTATGCAAAGGAGAGGTGGTGATTCATGATTGGTTGGACCGATGCTCACCAACATCTGAGCCCTCTCTCATCGGTGTGACCGAACTTTCTATCAAACGTTGATTGATGGACACTATGAAGAATCCAAAAATAAGGGAACACACAATCACCGTTTGATTATTCTAGCACTTTAGAATAACGCCTCATTCCATTCAAATATATACTTGAAACCTTTCAAGTCCGGACTGAAGGATCTGCCCCGTCACACATGTACCGGATTAATGACGGAATATTCGCTTAAGTGGGGCCGAAGCGTGTTCGTATGCGTCAACAGATCTGGAATCCTTGTAGTAACAAAGCTGGTACTACCAATTACATATGTTCTGATAGCCACTTGGTGTTAGGCTTCTTTCGTTATCGGTGAGAGTTTGCCAACGCTAACAGCCCTCAACAATCAAATTATGATGCTGTACACCATACAGGCCCTAAATTAGGATACTGGGTTTCTGCCTAGGTGGCCGCAAGTATTCACTTCGAAGGCGGAAGGTAACTTTCATACCTAGGTAGACAAGCACTGAGTTTGGTTCGAAAACTAGAGGTTAGTCTGCCGAATCTTGTCGTTGGCGGGATGCTGCCAGTTGGCTGATGACTGGAAACCCCGCCCGTTTGTTGAAGCTTCTTTGGGCTAACTCATTTCCTATAGTAGTTTAGAGGGGAGGCATTCATGCATATAAATACATATCCTGGCAAAGCGAAGGATGTTAGTCGATCCTTCATGTGTAACCAGTAGAAGTGTGAATATGGGATTAGCTGGTTGAATTGGTATTATTCAATAGTCGATCAATTATGAGAGTTTTCTTTTATAAGCCCTATGTTATCACGTGGTAATGATGAGAAGAATCACCCTCCTCCCAGTATAGCGATTTCTTTATGATTGAATGCAGTTCCTCCGTTGGGAGCTTCGGTAGTTTAAGAAAGTGTGTATGGGTTGGAAATAAGGGTTTCTACGTACTCGTGAATGAAATACGGTGGGGTGTTGATGATTAGTTTAGAGGCTAGACGGTGTGAAAATGGGAACAGGATTGTATACGTACCGCTATTCTTGAGAGATGATAAGAGATATACAACACGTTTGATTAACTTGCACGCTGAGCGATGTATGCCATACTGCATTGTTATGAACGTAACTCAGTACACTGAAAATTTCTCTTATCGATCTGTGAGGCCACAGCGGATACTATCCCGCAAACCCAGCACTGCGTCAAAAGGAGGATCCTCTTCATATGTGACATGAAATTTCGTAAGTTCAAAAGGATTTTCTTGTCCCAGTAGGCTCCATCGAAATTGCACAGAGCCTTTTGTTTCCATTTCTCGGCCATTGTAACGTCCATTATGTTCAACCGTGGGTGGTCCATGTATATTCGCTTTCAAGTTCTGTCGAACTAGGCGCCGCGAAATCAAGTTGATATTTGTTGATTCGTCGATGGATAGTTTCGCATAGTAAGATAGGGAAGGTTCGATGTGGATTTTAATAGTGAGAGGTTCAGAGGGTTCGATCGACTTCTCCGTGAGCTTTTTGTTCTTAGAAAGGGTTAGTTAAGAGGAACAGCAAATTCTGTGTGTAGCGGTATAGTACATGTTTTGTTATATGTTTCCTAATTGAGAAGCAGCCCATCGTTTGATCTTTCGGAGTACGGTACGCAGTACAAGTATATCGTTCTTCGACGTGAAAGAAAGCGGGGGTAAGGGGAGCTGAGCCTTTGTGGGCTGATGGCGGCTTTGTTCCGTTCCCAACTTGGACGTTAACCGAGCTCGATCAACGAGGAAAGTGACCAGAGTGATAGTATAACTCCAAAGGAAAGTGACCAAAGTGACATCAGATAGGGTTATGTGTTATGGTGTCGTGTCCTCGAAGAATTGGTATAAATGCCGCCAATAGGGCGAATTAGGCAGGCGAATGCTCGAGACAACATTTAAAATGAAATTCAGATGACTCAATTAAAGTGTCGACCCTCGCTACGGACGTACAAGGCGCATGCACCACCAGGTCTCAGTGACGCGCCCTGGCATTGGCGAGAAATTACAAAAAGAGGGAGAGGGGGACATATAGCGACAAGCTGAGAAAAAATCATCTTCTCATACTCAACTCTTGAGCTTTGATGAAATCGTGCCTATGAGCAACCTTACCGAGCTTGCGCTAACCTCGGTGATGTCTGCCGACTCAGCTCACCCGTAAGTCATTCTCCCTTTTAACTATAAGTTATGCCTTAGCTCTTGAGAAAATAATATTTTAAATTATTCAGATAGTTGGGAGGCTACTCTACCACTTGTTTCTTTTTAAGATTATTATATGAAGATTTATTTACTTATCTCTTAGGTCTTTTAACTTAACTTTTGACTAGCTATTAGTAGAGCATCCATTTGACTTGATGTGGAGCATACAGATCGGCTGGGCTTCGGCGGCAAAAATCTAATTAATATTCTATTATACTACGCATAAAAGACCGTTACTACTCTTATTCTTTAAAACTAAACCGTTCGTTAGCATAGGATAGAAAACTCACATGAAGTTAATGCTACATAATGTTTCCGCCACCGCCTCGGGAGCTCCATGAATCGGATGCCCACCTATCATTCATGAACTTTGTATTCTATCTGTTTTTGTGAATATCCTTTTTGCCTTCCTTTTCTTTTATATATTGACTACATAAATATGATCTATCTAATGTTATTAAACACATTTATCAAGACGGCATCATTTACTTGGGTAAAAAGGTATGTTGCTTCTATATCTCATCAACCAGATAACTTACGCCCGATTTTAGTCCCGCTAGGGCTGTACCTTTTTTGAACGTCCCACTATTGGTTCAAGCATGATATCCTTCGAAACTCCCTAATTTTCGCCCTGAGTTTCGATATTAGCTTGATTAACTTAATTCTACATGGGAATCGTAAGCCTAATTCAAAAGTTAGTCATAGTATGAGTAGATGGAAGATTTATAACCTTTGAGAATCCAGTGTTATATCACTCCCCTTTTCAATTTCAAAACTTTGCTTGTAGCAATGGAGCCGACTTGCGTATTACAAATAAAGCAATAGCGGGTATACCACTAAGTACATATATCGCTGCTGTCCTCTCATTTTATCCACTCATGACTTGCCAACGAAGTCTTTTTCCAGCCTTGCAGCAGGCGTTGGGCTTAAGGCAATTAGGCAGCATAGATCTTTTACAGGTACATACATTCTATCTAACTATCTCCAAAGAGAATAGGTAAAATATTACTAAATTGACTGTAAGTGGTCAGCCTTCCATTAAGCCTTGGGAAGAGGCATAATTGTCCATTTGCGTCAATTCCATGAGATACGGGCGTTGATAGTGAGCCACTTCAGAGGCATCCCCTCTTGCCTCGTTGCCTTCTACTGAATTCATAAATTCCAGGCCTAGTCCATCGCCGTACCATTCTAGGTTTATAGTCATAGTCACTTGTTCCTATCAAACCCCAATCTTCTTCGGAGTATCTTTGAAATTTGTCTTCAACGTCAGAATGTCAGGTTCAGCCATCCATCTAGATGATCTAGTTACCGGATATCCAAAGCTGGCAGGGAATATGGATCTATATCCTGAAACCGCTATTTTTCGGCGATTTGGTGCACTCAACACACAAAACCTATTATATTTTCAGGCTGAGTTGACTCATCTTGAGAGTAAGCTTCGCAAACAAGAGAAATTTGACAATCAAAACCAAACTGGCCGCAAGGCCTCATATGCGATAAACTGGTTTTGGTTCGAAAATTCTGCAGAAGATGGAGATGAAGAGCAAAAATTACTTTTTGAGCAGATTAGAAAAGTATTGAAAAGATACAGTGAGTTAAAATCTCACCTATCATAGTCATTTCATAATGAAGCCAATCGTTTCTCAGATAAAGCATTGGTCCAGCAATCCATCATCTTTGGACTTCCAGAGCCAGATCAATGGGATTTGCATGACATTCAAGACTGTCTTGAGACACCGGAGATGGGACCTCTTGCATTCACAGGAAAAGATGGGCAAATTTGGGGTTCGATGGAAGATCGCAAGGATCACTGTCCGGACCTCATCACGCTTCGAGCTCGACATGCTGACGACCTTTTCTCGAAATGGTTTACCAATAGTCTTGTCAATAAACTATTCTCATGGGGATGCTATCGTCTCAAAAAGCCTTCAAAAAAGTATGGCGTCCGTGGATACAAGGACAAACACCTCCTTCAAATTACATTTTGGTTTACCGATATTATAGCTTCATTGTTTCCCATCGCCTCAATAACAGTATTGTATCATGTTCGGGCCATGGGAACGAGGCTACTCATAATTGCAGGGTTTAACGTCGGTCTGACTATTTGCATGTCAGCCTTTACGGCTGCGAAGCGTACTGATATCTTCGCTATCACGGCTGCGTACGCCTTCAACTTCCTTTCACTGAAGTAGCTAACTTCGTACTAGGTTCTCAGCTGTTCAAGTTGTGTTTATTGCAACTAATACAGTTAACTCCAATTAGAAGCGGCCAGCGATCTGATGCAATCATGGGCGGACACGGTAGCGCAAAGCATGATGTGGCGTCTCAGTGCCCAATCATCGGGGTATCATTTTCGATGCCTTGCTTCTATCACTTTTATGGAGTTTTATTCGAGACTAGTATGCACGCCCAAACAATACTTATCTTTATTTGTTATATACAAATCATTTGGTGACCAATCTAATCCGCCAGATCGAGTTGGTCCACTTCACACTGTCGCGTACCGTTGTTCTGGTGGTGCACATGTGCATGACCGCCCAAGACCAAACTTCTCAGCTTGAGACTAATTCTTTACAATCGCCCAGTAGCTCGTTGACAAGTTCTTTTAATACAAGAGAGGTCTCCCACAGGTCTTGGCAAACACCTCTCAAAGTATTGGTTATTCGAGCTCAACCGGTATTATCGAACGCTGGTCATAGAGTAGAAGGTATATAGGACCAATTATGATCAAAAAGCAGTGAGTTCATCGTTCATTGTAAATTCGAAGAAGATAATCTACTCATATTGAGTTATCCGTTAGTTAACTGAACTGAAACCTAAAGGCCTGAGCTAACTGTTACCCAATTCACCATGCAGAGCACTGCCCTGTCCAAGTGTGTGCACTGTAAATATCATGTGATGCGACCTCTATCGATCCACGTCAGCTACGGCACTAGTCTCAGCCCTTAAAATATTCATATTCAAAGTGTAAGTAAGAAGTGCATCGAAACTTGGTTTGTGTGATCTGAGCATGTGATTACAGGGCTGAGAAACTATTAGAATACGGCCTTGTTTCACTTTCGACTACGCCTCTTCCGGACACGTATCCGTAACTTCACTTTGAAAGGAACCTTCTCCATAGAACCATCATATGCTTCTTATCAATATCATTGACAGTACATATTTCAGAATGTTCATCGGACCGAATGACTTCATAGTCTACTTTCATCTATCTTCTTCAGACTCGCTTCTAGATTCTATGAGCGTCGATATTGTGGCATACTACCTCAGACTTCATGCGCTTGGATGATATCTAATAGGTAAGTTCTTGTCGTTTCTATAGAATAATATCACAGCATATATATCTTCGGTAGATGAATGCCATATATTCATCTATCGATCTGCTGCGTTGATAATCCATTTCACACTCATGTTTCTAGCTCAACCCCCTAGACAGGAAACGCTTCTCTCGAGTCTTCGGAAGAAAAGCTATCAAAACCATAGACCGACCAATGGAACTTCGTTAGGAAAATTTTACATTTCAGTCCATAAAAAAAGAAGAAAAGAAATGCAAAAAAATGAGCCGCCGGATGAAAAACAAAATTACAACTCTTTTTCGTAATGGACACTGACGTTTTATGAAACTTGCCGAGTCTTCTATCTAAGAATGGTTATGGGGAAACAGTAGGGTATGGAAAATAGTAGGGAAAACAATGGTTATGGAAAAACAGTAGGGTACCAAAAACATCTTTCAACTGTTCATCTACTAAATAAGACAGACAGGGGGAATGTGAATTTTAGGATGCGCCATCGCTTTTGGTAAATGCCTGTCAATGCCGTCGTCTATCATGATAATCCGTCGTAATAGGTCTAGTCATATACATTATGTCAGTTGGTACGTCAGCTCTCATTCTCCAACGATCATCTAATTTCCATTAGAGGAGTTGGTAGCCTGGAATTGTTTCTACCAATCGCAATTCAGTAAACAGCCCGAGATTAGGCAACGGATAAGTATCTTACCTTTTTCTCTTCGAAGGCCTCTATGTCTTCCTCCTCTTTGGTACGTTTTTCTTTTTGTTTGCCGCGAGCCTTTTCTTGTTCATTTCCTGTGAAGCGTGTGAGGTTTTCTCTTTAAATAGTTGTACTCGTACTGACCTTTGACAGGGTTGTGCTTCTTCCGGTGCCCATCTACCGAAAAAATGGGGTATGCGGGCCGTACCAAACCACTTTTACGAATTCCTTTAGAGCCTATGATGACATCAAATGGCTTGGTAGTCTCGGAAATGTAGAATGTGGACGTTGTGAACTTTGGATCCGATCCACCAGTTCCATCTTGTGGCAGTAGTTTCCATCTGATCTTCATTTCCCCCTTTGCTAGAAAGTATTCAGGCCGTCGAAACTTGAATATTGATCCAGCGCCACTTAGGCCCGATTTGGCAATCTTTCTCGGCCGCGAGTATGTCTTTATCAAGGGATCATGGACTGTGCCTAACAGGTCACAGGACATCAAATTGACATAACATCCAGTGTCCACCTGGACTTTACCATAGACATACCTCTCATCTCGCTTACATCCCATAGGTATTTGACTATCACGGGTTGGGAGTTGGCTCGGCTCTATCGCATCGGTGGGTGGCTTCAGGTTCATGTAAGTCTCGCCTCCAGTGCGGACTGGGATAGCTAGTTCAATACTACCCTGATAGAATCTATCCAGGTAAGCACTTTCGCCCTCAGGGATAGAACTATCCTTGCTGGATATGGAGTCACAAGACCTCTTCTAGATTCAGTCAAACAATGTTCCTTCATAACATGTTGATAAACTTACCCAGGGCACGATTTTAGTTCCACATTTCTTTAGAAATCTTGATGAGCTATTCACCATATCCTTAAGCGAAGGGTTACGCTGGCCTTCACGATACCGCCGCTTTAGATTTGGGGCCACCGATGTCTCTGGGTGTAGAAGCGGGGTATCCTCCATGTCCACATCATCTGTGCTGGAACCTTCATTTGAGTCGTCATGTTCTTCTAATATGCTCACAGTTTCAGAGTGGACGTCGATGCAACCGGTTTCTCCTGGAGGTCCAGGAGCCATACCGCAGGCCGAAAGTGTATTGTTATCAGGGTAGGGAAGTAACCGCGACCGTATTGAAGGCGACAATATAGAGGATATTTGTATTGAATAGCGGGAGGGCGGGGTGGGTGGTGTTGGAGGAGATAACGAAAAGGAGTATGCCGCGATGGGGTAGAGATGTAAGGCAATTCGGAGGTGTGGTCGACGTTTGTACGATGGATAGGTGTTGTAGCTGGACCAAGAAAAACCCCTCGAGATCAGTCCGAAAGACACCCCAAGCAAGCAAACCGTACCGCAGAGGTACAGACCTAATTCTGACTTTCAAGGGTGCCTTCCGGGAGTGGGGTAGTTGGAGGGTGGAGGGACAGACGGAGAGAGGAATAGAGGGATGGCGGGGGGCGGTGGGGGATGGAGTGGGACTGACGTGGATGGTTTGAAAGAGTATGTGGGAGGGTGCCTGAAAGACAATTCACCTACGAACACACCTGCGTCTACCGAACAACGGGCTGGATTGCGAGCATAAGATTGGTGGCTATGATGATTTTCCTCAAACCACATATTTTCGTGCTACATGGAGTCGACGCATTGCCTTTTTCTATGACCATACAGAATGTTGGCGGGGAGAGGCAAGCCTCTCGGTTACCAACACAAATATAGCCCATAACTCTTTGGAGGCACTATATGGCCTATCGGGCGTTTTATGAATAAGTTAGAGATTCTTCTCGTAGTGCTGACCGAATGTGATCTATTATGCTAGAGCCCATCTTCCACTTAGTACAACAGCTTAGCGTGGAACGGCTGATTGAAGGGATTTCTCTTTGGTCCTACCACCGAGTCATTATGTCTGAAGGCCTAATTGAGGGTCCAGCCTATCCATCGGTGTGTATCGGTCGTGCGATGTGTGAGCGGTGAAATCGCTAAAACTGGGCAGATAAAATAAATCGAAGGCCCAACAGATCACCTCTCCGTCGTGGTGATCATCATACCATGACCGAATAACAAAGATACGATTTGGTTCAGATACAACCTACCAAGTGCCAGAATGTAACAATTAGCTCGGTGTGCATTTTTTACGGTAGCCTAGAGCCTATTGTTCATCATTTGTTCTCTTTTCTAACGAACAAGAAACTACGCTCTTGATATACAAACACCATTTAATCGAAGTAGAACCTCGGCTTAATCCCAGGATTCTGTGACCAGACCTTGCCCCTGATGCTGAGGGACGGCAGCGGAAGGCTGCGAGGGCGGCGAGGCAGCCCCAACGCACTGTGTCAGGTCATCTTTGAACCATACTTCATCCTGGGAAAAGGTGGCCATAAGGGACTCCACGAAAAAGGATATATAACACGACTGTGGGTAGCGGTATCAAAATCAGTCAAAAAAGGCCATTTCGACTATTCTGTTTTATTGAGATTGCGCTTTCCATCGTCTTTCGCGGGTACCTGTTCATGCAGGCTCGAGGACGGCTAAGCTCATATGCACCAATGCAGTCAGCTGGACGGACCGCGCCGGTGGCTTAACGATAGAAGGCCAGGGTCAGTGATCTGTCAGTGGTTAGCTGTGGTTTCGAATTTCTCAATTTATTTAATTGGTCACCAAGACGCATGATCGCGTATATTGCTTTGCATCTCGGCGCGTCCTGCCTGCCTGACATCACCCGCCATGCAGCTGTGATAGGTATCGAAGTTTCTCTTGCAGTTTGTATACTTTTGAAGGCGTGGTTTTAAAGTTGAACAAGCATGATGTCGTGAGAACTGGACCGTGCCTGGGTTTCCGGGGTTTAACCGGCAACTTCTAACTGGTTTCTCCTAAGTCCCTTTCACTGTCACGTGACCCTTCTGATTAGGTCTACCTACGTACCTAGGTATCTTCCCAAAAAGTTCGATCATATGACCTCTTTTTCTAGCATTTACTCAATACTCAGAAGTGATTATTAAAATTTTCCACTTCGCCTCTCCTTTCTTCCTATGTACGACATATCACCACAGGGAATATCTTTCCTAAGTCTTCTAATTTGTAACTAAGTATCACGAGCTCACTTATGTTAATCGCATGAAAATGGGGAGAAATCACACAAACACAACTTTGAAGGTAGTGCATCGTGAACAGTTATTATCACATTTCGAGGTCTATGAATGCTATCATTTAATACACCGCCTGTATCTAGCCCGTTCGTCATCTCAATCGTATAACCCATACCATGTCACTATTGATGCTCAAGGAACCTCGACGCCATATCTTTTCAGCGTTCCCTTGGCTGTGGTGACTTTCATGCCGATTCTGTTCGATCAAACCGTTAGTACTGCAGTTGTGATAAAGAGTAAAGCAAGAATGGAAGGAAATGCCGTACCTAGCATCCAGGTCGTAACTCTCCCACCTCGCCACCTCATCCAACCACCTCCCACACTCCCTCAACTTATCCTCATGTCTTTCTGGTTTCCCCTCCCTATCTGCCTCACGCCAAACACAAGCCGCCATCTCATATCTAGCACAAGGCGCCGTCCAGGCGTCCTTCAAATGCCCCTTGAAAAGAAGTTTATCGTGACTGATGATCTCCTGCTGAAGAACATCCTTTGCATCCGCAGTCCGATCGAAACTACGTAGAACAGCTGCACGTAGAAGGGCCAGAATGGCGCGTTCGTCGAGGGTCTCCTTTTGCCAATAAGGGTTGGAGGACGATTCGGACCAAGCGAGACGGGCGAGGGATGTGTTAAGATGATCTTCTCGCATGCGTTTGAACCCGTTCCAGAAGTATATCATCTCTTCTATCGGACTGATACCTACTGCGTCAATCAGATCGCATTTCCATTCCTTGGCCCGCTCCTCCCATTTCTGGAGCTTGCGGGTCACGAAGACGTCAAAGGGGAGTTGGCGTGCCATGAACCGCTTGCGACCTATGTTTTGAGGTACTTTTCTGAAGAAGTTTGTGGCTTTCTGCCTTTCCTTGGAGGCTTCTAAAGGATCATCCCTGTCTTTGGCGAGGCGGTAGAGTTCTACATGTGCACAACCGCAGATGTAATAGTAGAGACCGTGGGACCAGCTGTTAAGTCCAACGCATCTCTCGAAGGCCTGCGAGGTCCCTTCGTAATCGTGCATGTACATTGTGTTGAGACTTCTCTCAAACCATTGCAATGCTTCTAATTGTTTCAACTGAGAGTCAGAACAATTTGCCATGAAGTCGACCGCCTTCTCCAACTGCTTCTCACTTGCGTACATGCGTGCTTCCTCAATAAGCCAAAGATGACTGTTCGGATACCGCTTGCGCATTTCACTGAGCAAGGCTTTGCATTTCGCTTTCGGATGTGAGCCTTCGCCGCTCTGCGGGATGATGTCGCAGAAGCCTGTGAAAACGTTATAGAAGCCGAAGAGAACAAGGCCAGCCATGGCACCGTGGATATTATGGAATTTAGTGGCCATCCAGAGCATTTGTATACCACGTTCCCTATCCCCTTTGAATCCAACGATCTTCAGAACGGTTGCAAAAGCGGGAGGTACAAGTGAAATCATTAGCATAAGGATACCAAAACAGAAGTTTGAACCGGACAGAATGAACAAATCAACAGGATGTTCTCCATATATGCCCAAATCTTCTGTTTCTTGGATGGTTTTTGATATGGATAGTTCGGCGAATTCTTCAACAGGAGCTGGAACTGATTCCTGATATGAAGGCAGGCCATCTGGAGCTCCCTGATATGGTGGCGGATTTGGGACATCAGGGGCAGTTGTGCCCTTCAAATCTAGGTCGCGTTTTGAAGTATCAATCTCCAACGTCTTTCCTTCTGGGCTTGCAACAGCTATGTGGCCATGATACTCCGCAGGGGTGGTGATATCGGTATGGGCTTCGTCTGCGTCGAAGAACTCATCAGAGTTATCGTCCGGGGTATCGGTCTGCTCTGCAGCCTTCTTTTCTTGCTTTTCTAGATTCGTCAGGCTCGGCGCAGCATTGCTTAGCGTAGTGCCCCGGGCGGATAATCTCGAACTGGGCCTAGACGAAGGTTTTGAACCAGATCCAGAGCTGCCCAGGCTACTCGTACTCTGGTCCCGTGTGAACCTCTTTTCAGCATCCATTACCCCCTCCAGAGTGAGGTATGCCTTGCGTAGCTTATAGAAGCTTTTGATACTCTCCGTAAGGCTCTCGTTTAGAACCCCCACTATAGCACTCATTAACTGCGTTTCCGCAAGACATACCGCATATTCTGTCCCAGGAGGATATATAGGCGAATGGTACGAATGAGGTGCTCTATGGGCTCGGCGCTGGTGATCGTATGCGGAACTCTCGGCGGAAGCAAGGGTGTCGGATGCTATTGGATGTCATTCAGAATCATTCAGAATAGATGCTCTAGACAAAAGGATAAGTTGTCTGACCTTCACGCATGATGTCTTGCTCGAAACCGAGAGTCGCTCGCATAAAGTTCACAACGCCTCGACCTAGCTATCGTTTTGTTAGCTATAAGATCTCAATTACGAGCAAAGCTCCGCCAGGCTATCTCCGCACCAGATGGAAAGGCGAGCTGCCTTTGTTGAGTTCTGCATCGGCAGTGTCTACATCGTCGTTCATTATATGGGCGATGGCTATTTTTCTTCTGTCAGCCTCGAATGAGGTCCATGTTCTTCTGGCTGAGAAGCAGACGTACCGGCCATTGCATCCTCAACTATGGGAGATAGTTATGTTAGCCTTGAAACATCTCTGTGGGTCCTCAGATTCGGAAACTGACTCTGAGTGAATTCATCCAAGGAATTGAGACTCTGGGTGGAGCTGTGGTGTTTCCCACTGCCCAGCCATCCTTTGAGCATGATTGCTGACTTTCTCAAGCCAGCCCGGGAGGCCAGATACACTACTGGAGTATGATGGAGAAGTAGTGCTAAGAGCTCTCGGAAAGAACGAGGGGGACAAAGAAGACAGGAGATCAAGGCATGGACTTCACGAATTGACCGGAGGAAGCGAATGGAGACATGACCGCGAGAGGTCGCATTAGGGCAGCCTCTGGACGGCAGCGGAGTCCTACCTAGCTAGACAACACCGCCTCGCTGTCTGACACGTCCAGCCCGGCAGCGAAGCGACACCAACATTTGTACGTCATTGGCAGCCTCCTCAACCACAGAGTCCCGCAGGGGTCCGCAACTGCGACAGACACCATCCTGGCCCAAGCTCGAACCTCGTCGGAGAAACACCCGCTCCGAGAACGCCGATGTTCTGAGAGCTCACATTCACTTGTTGACCACCACTGACAAAGCAAACATAGCCCGTCGCTATCTGCACGAACAGCCTCTTCCCCGACCCACTCGACCCATCCGCCTCGATTTCACAATGTCCGCATCCGCCCAGGGCTCAGCCAACACCACCAAAGCGGTCGTCAACGACCCCAAGAACGGCGACAAGGATGCCCCACAGCAGAAGCCAGCTGCCCAGCTAGAGGAGGATGATGAGTTCGAAGACTTTCCCGTAGAAGGTATGGATAATATCTGCACTAGTGTGAACAGGGGTTTGTAACTGACGGCCTGTAACTTGCAGACTGGGCGGAAGAAGACACTCAACTCCCCAACGGCAACACACATCTGTGGGAGGAGAGCTGGGACGATGATGATACGAGCGAAGAGTTTTCGGCACAGTTAAAGTACGTGTCTACTCAATTACCTTAACTCTTCATACGACACGAGACTGATCATAATACAGGGAGGAGCTGAAGAAGGTGGGAGGCAACAAATAAGGGCGCATTCGATAATGGGCGACATTATAGGCGTTGGAGGCGTAATACTATTATGAATGGCGTCAAAATCACTACAGAGAAGATTCTTCCGCCCAAACAGCTATTACGTCCACTTTCCAATTCCCTCGTGATTGACTAGACAAGCACCAGCATCTGCACATCCCAGTCACTGATGATAATGGACAAGAAATTAGAAGTTCAAACTGTCTTGATCGTTTGAAAATTAACTATAGCATACATTCATAACTTTGAGGATGTCCCTTTTCCATCTATTTTAGGTCGTTTTGTTTTGATCATTACAGATCGAGTAATTTACTTACTCGACAGAGCGGTTACACCAGGCAACTCCTTACCCTCCAACAATTCAAGCGAAGCACCACCACCAGTGGATACGTGGCTAAGCTTGTCCTCTACCTTGTACTTGGCAGCAACGGTAGCAGTGTCACCACCACCGATGATGACAATCTTGCCGTTCTGGGCGGCATCGACAACGGCGTCCAAGGTAGCCTTGGTACCCTTGGCGAAAGCCTCGAATTCGAAGACACCTGGGGGACCGTTCCAGAGGATGGTCTTGGCCTCGTTGATGGCCTCCTTGTACAGAGCAATACTCTTCTCACCACAGTCCAAACCTTGCCAGCCATCTGGAATGCCGTCCTTGTCTTCGGCATATCCGGTCTTGGCGTCCTTATCGAACTTGTCAGCAGTGATGTAGTCTACTGGCAGAACAAGCTTGACGTTGTTCTTCTTTGCCTTCTCAACGAGATCCTTGACAGTCTTGCTGCCAGCCTCATCGAACAAGCTGTTTCCGATGCTGACGCCCTCAAGGGTCTTCTTGAAGGTGAAAGCCATACCACCGCAGATGATGAGGCTGTTGACCTTGCCCAGCAAGTTGTCGATCAGCTGAATCTTATCGGAGACCTTGGCACCACCGAGGATGGCAAGGAATGGCCTAGCAGGGCTCTCAAGAGCTTTGGCGAAGTACTCAAGTTCCTTCTTGACAAGGAATCCGGAAGCCTTCTGTGGGAGGTCGACACCAACCATGGAGCTGTGAGCACGGTGGGCAGTACCGAAAGCATCGTCTAGATAAACAGTTAGTTGTCTGTCGGGGGGTTAGAGGTGCGTATTCCATACTGATGTAAACATCACCCAAAGCGGTCAATCCCTTACGGAACTCCTCGACCTTGGCCTTATCAGCCTTAACCTTCTTTCCCTCAGCATCCTTGCTGCTGCCCTCCTCCTCGGCGTGGAATCGCAAGTTCTCCAGAAGGATGACCTGAGCACCGCTGGCGCTGTTGACGGTGTCCTCAACTTCCTTGCCAACAGAGTCCTTGGTGAAGATCACCTTCCTGTTAAGGAGCTTCTCCAACTCGGGAACGACCGGCTGCAGGCTGTACTTGGGGTTTGCCTTTCCGTCTGGACGGCCCAAGTGGGACATGAGGATGACGGCCTTGGCGCCTTGCTCGATGGCATATTTGATGGTTGGCAGGGCACCAACGATACGCTGGTTGTTTGTGATCTGCTTCTCGGCGTTGAGGGGAACGTTGAAGTCGACCTGAAGTCAGTGAAGAAGGCCGGTTAGCTACAGCTCCGCACTTTCGAACGAGGAAATCGGCTGGCAATGGTCTACTTACGCGGATGAGCACCCGCTTGTCCTTGAGGTCGACCTCAGTGATGGAAAGCTTGTTGGAGAGAGACATGTTGTGTGTATTGGTGTTGTGGTTGATGAACTGCCTTACGTCAACGGGGAACGATGGTCCTTATAACTGCTGGAAGTCGTGCTGGAACATCCTTTCGGCCGCGGAGTGGGCCCTTCTGATCAATTGACGGATGCGAAGATACTTACATGCTGTCCAGGAGAAGATAGTGTGGTGTTGGTGGTGGAGGGGGTTGTTGGGAGCTAACTTAGCTGTACGATGAGTTATGGAGGGGCAGAGGTGGGGTGATGAGACGTGATTTTCTATGGCCTGAGCGAGACTGCGGTCGATAACCTTAGAAGCAAAGCCCGTTCGCCGGCCGTGTGGCTGCGATCTCTTCAGTAGTGAGCTTGCTATCGTGTTCCTGCCTGGGACTCGCCCTCTAATTTTTCACCATCCCAGGCACCCAGAGGGGCTGAGGCCCTTTGCATCTGTGAATGATCACCTTAAATCCCCGAAGATTCCCGGCCCCACACATGCCCGAGGTCACCAAAGCATCACGTTCACGTCTTCCTGTGCTCCATTTTTGCTGGCTGAGCTTATTTTATTTTCTTTTCTTTTCTGTTTGTTTGGATTTTTAATCTCGATTTGACTTAGGTATCAAAGAAATAGGGTAGAGAACGGCTCGACAAGAAGACTCCAAAACGCCTGCAAATAATGTCCGATACCCCCAGGAATGCAAAAGCGCATTGCGCCATGACCCAAAGTTGAACGCGAATGGTCCGGTCGACCACGTACATTGCTATGCAAAACACCACATCAAAGCAGCCTCCCGAAAAACCCCCAACTTGAACCTTAATCTGAAGAGTTTGTCAAAGAAAGATACGCTGTCCATGCAATACCTACAGTCGAAACAAAAGGCTGGTTTACATCTGTTAGCGTATTATACGTAAGGAATAATGGTAAGACTGGACATACAATTTGGAATTGGATAGGCATCAATCGGAAGTTGATGATTTGCACCGCAGGCCACACCATGAAGTTCGCTTTCAGTGCAGGAACATAAACGTCTTGGAACTTTCGAGCGATCGCACGCTTTCCACCTCCTTCGGTAACGGTCATGAACGTGAAGAATATACCGAGACCTGCACGATTAGCATTCGATCGATACAAGTGTAGATGGGTTTAAGCATACCAATGGGTGCGAATAGAAGCTGATCAAACGCGACCCGTTTCATAGCAGGGACAAAAGCCGCCGACTTGGTAATAGGAAATGTTCTTGACAGAAATCCGAACCACTTGTGCTGTATAGGTGCCATCAAGAAACCATAGGACATAAATCTCGTCAAGCGCTCAAAGTCAAAAGGAGGGGGGAGACGCCGCGAGTCTGGGATGATTTCTCCGGCGGGCCATGGATTCCTCTTGTCGAGCTCATGGATTTCGATGGCAAAAAAATCGTCTTTGTCAGGGCCGCCTGGCTTTCTCACGGCGCGCTGTCTTATTGCCGTTAAAGATTGTGCGACTGTATCCGCAATACCGCCCAAGACCTATTCTCTCCATATCAGTATAATGTTGCAGGGTGGCGAATCACGCATGGGATGAGGCGGAAGGACGTACGGCATTGGTGATCATCGTGGTAAGGACTGCATATGTAGAGTTAGCTCTGTGTCCATCAAAAGGCTGTAGGTAGATGTTGGTTCATACCTGGTTTGTGGGCATAGTAGGAATTAAATTTACGAACTAAGATGGACACGGCGGCCATTTGGAGCAGGAAGACGGCGGCGTGAAGAAGAGGCTGTAGGACAAAGGGATTAGCGTGGTGTTGCAGGTAGAATCAGAGTTGTGGTGATGGCATACGACTCTGCCGTAGATGTAACGGGTGTTCAGAGCCCTCAGAAGGCGCCGGCGCTGGTTTTCAATCATGATGCTGTATTTAAAGGTGACGTCGGTGTAAAGTCAGATGGGGAAAGGTCTGTTCGTCGCAACCACAGTCGACCCTGAGTGGGCTGCAAACAACTGCAGACTCTGGTGTATACAGCCGGCGACGATTGCGACCGAGATGCTTTCTTCGATAGGAGGGTTTGGAGAAGGTCGTAGGGACTGGGGTTGGAGGAATGTTCGGACTGCCTTTTCCCTGAGGCGGAGTCGTCCCGATCGGCACCTCGACCGACCAATGCACGAGACTCATTTCTCCTAGGGCCATGACGTGAGCGACAGGCAGTGTTGCAACCACGGGGATTTATAGATAAATCTATCAATATGCTTAAAGTATCTATTGCCGACGTGAGCATTCTTAAATCGCTCTTTCACAGTTTGCAAGCTATGTATGGAACGTTGGGCATCGTTCTCGATGTATACCTGGCTACTTAGGTATCTACACAAAGGATGGATTGCTGCAAGAAGCCAACCTATTCAAAGTTCAGCCACGCGTTCTCTATTCAACAGCAACTATGCTCGGTAAATCACGAATATCGACAGTCTCTTGTGTTCCTAGATCTACCATCCGAAGCGCTTCTACATTCAAGACCCCCTTGGTAAGCGCCAAAAAGCGTAGTTCTGCCGTGTAGCAAGCGCCAGGCCCAATGTGACTGTCGAATGTTGTTAGTGTGGGATTATCAACCTAGTTATTATAAATTCTTGACCTACCCAATCCTCACATCTGTGGTTAGACTGACCAGTTCTGCTGCCTCCACCTTTGCATTCTTTTGCTTCGCGTAAACGATGTTGTCATCCAATACTGCAGTTGCAAGTACATCTGCCTTTGGTTCCCGTCGCCCGCCAACAGACGACGCTGAAGGATTTGGCTTGTGCTTGTCCAGATCCCGCCTTCGTTTTGACACAACAAGGACGGCTAATTTCCTATTCCTCTCAGATCGATTCACAATGAAGACATTCCAATGAAAAACCTCCCCGACGCGGACTTGTGGGGGACCAGACACCGTGAGGCTAACCTTGATGTCATTAGATTCTGTGTCTTCTTGCGGGCTGAGCTCGTCGTGACGAGGTAATGAATCAGGGCCCAGGGCTTTCGGAAACTGAGGCGGAGGCATGGTCGATTGACTGAGTGGTCGCCCAAGTGAACTATAAGCCATCCCGAGAGCAGCGTCCGGTCCGAGAGAAAAGTCCACACTTGTTTTCCATTCAATCTGGATGTTAGGGCGGCATTCCGATGAAACTAGAATATTCGCAGATATCTTCAAATCAAGTGCCCGAGTTGTTGCTTCCAAGGAAGACCCTTCTCCTTCCGAAAGAGGTATCAACTTATAGAGTAATGTGATCTGGTCGCCAGGGCTGCAAAGCATTTTGTCTTTCCTTACTTTATCAAGGTAGGGTTCAACTTTACCACCATGTAAGGTTAGACTGGCCTCTTCAATGCTCGCATTGCTGCCAGTAACTGGGGCAATTTCGAGATCAAGAGATGCGATGATAGCAACATCATTAAGAGCTGACGGCCACTTTGAGTAGCGTAATCTCCAAATTACCGCGGGAACAACACGAAAAAGACGACGCAAACCAATCCTGATGGGACGGGTTAATTCCTTTGCGACTGGGGCAGTTGGCGCAATCTTGCTTATTCGTAATGCTGAAAGACGGGGATGAGAGCCTGCTAGAGCTGGATCATTCTCAAAGGGTTGGAGAAGATTGAGCGCTGTTGGAACTCTACTAGGTAGATATTCATCCTCAATTAGACTCTTCTTCGTACGTTCTAGCGGTTTTAAAGATGATGTCGGGGCAAAATAAATTGCCGGTTTATGAAGCCTCGATCTGGGACGGGCTATGACATGTCAGTATGAAGTCGGCATAGTATATCAGAATTTACCTACGTATGAAGACGTCTATTTTCCAGGTGATATATATGTGTGAACTAGTGCCATTTTGAGACACAAATGTACTAGGCAAATATGAATCTTTGAGCGTCTCTGAATGAATTAGCTCCTTAGGGGGTGGAACATTTGGTTCGTTTGCTTCCGTTGCCGGCGCAGTACTAATCGCGAAGGCTTCCAAATTGATGGCCAGTCTAGAAAGAAAGGATTTCAAAGTGACTTCATCGATATACGGAGTCCGAAGAATTATATAAACAGGGACAAGTTCATCTAGAGCGCTAAGCATAAATAAGAGGTTGTGAACGAAGCGTGTTCAGGAATGAAGAAGCCTTACCAAACAGTAAAAATTGCCTCTGCGAAATGAACGGGACGATAGAGTTATTTTCGTCTTCTGTTGAGCCATCCCATGACTTGAGCTCTCCTTCAAAATCGGTGGTAGCATTCACAGGGACGATTGCTTCTAGGACTGAGGCCTCAGCAAACTCTGCACTCCCTCGAGGAGGCGCTTCTGTCTCGGTTGAAGCCATCGACTTCATCAAGAAATTATTCTGTCTCCATGTATCCCCTTTGAACAGTCTGGCCAGGGTTAGTAAGCTATTGACGAATGTGAAGTCGAAGGTAAGGAGTAACTCACGTGCCCAGAGCTCATCGGAAGAACTTGTCGCCGATCCTCCGAGGAAGCTTCAAGTTCACCTTGTTGATTTGAAACTTTCACTCTACTGCTCTCGTTATCCACAACAACACACCCTTGGTTGCCACAACGAAGGAGAACTGTCAACATGAGCGGCCCAGCTGGGGACGCGTCTGCTTGGCAGACTTTTCGAACTTCCGACGGTCGTCCGTATTATTTCAATGCGGCTCTCAACCTCACTCAGTGGACGAAGCCCGATGTCTTAGCAAATGCGCCAGAGGTACGTGTCTACATCCTTGCCCCGCAATCGCCTGGAGCTATTCACGCGACTGATAGCTAATGCGCTCTAAAGGAATGGAAAGAATATACAGACCCCAAGTCAGGAAGGAAATACTGGCATAACCCCGTCACGAACCAGACAACATGGGAGATGCCACAGGCGCTCAAGGATGGACAACCCCAAGGCCAATCCCATTTACCCAATCGACCTGTTTCACGACAGCCAGTTAGGTGTGTCCTCTATGCCTCTGATATCCTGACTCCAGTTTGCTAACCAATACAGCGCGGCCCCGAGTTTTGTCGCCGGCGGAAGCTTGCCATGGTCCAATCGTGATGATTATTCGGATCGCATAGGCCCTGATCGCATGGGTTCTGATCGCATGGGTT
>AJFL01000338.1:0-25761 GCA_000467735.1 Rhytidhysteron rufulum CBS 306.38
CTTCTTGCCGCCGTTACCATTGGCGGCCTGAGCGACCTGCTTTGCCTTGTTGATGGCTGCTTTCTTGATATCGGCGCCATTCATCGTGTCTTCCCCGCCACCAGACGTGGTGTGCACAGACAATATGATATCTAGGACGGGCGGAAATAAGAGAGGGGCGGTGGTGGGAATGGGGGGGCGTGGTGTTGTCGGAGCGATCAGGCGATCGGGGCGCGTCGGTCAGAAGTCATGGAAGAGGAGTCGAGATGGGGGAGAAGGTGTAGGCTGGAGGGGATGGCTTCAAGTGGCCGTGCAGAGGACTTGGGGACTTGAAATCTCAATTGCTGGTGATCGTCTTAAACGTTAGCCGCTCGTCTCGTTGGGCCTATTCCTGGCATGCAAGCCCCTGATTGGCGACGGCGGGGTGGTTGCCCAAGGCGCACTCTCAGACGCTCTGCTGGCTTTTGGTGTTGCGTCCTTGGACCGGGACGAGGGGGACGAGGGCGGTGGATCGTGGAGACGGGCGGGCAGGTCAGCGATGCGGACAGCAGCAGGAGGAGTGGTAGTGCTAAGTGCAAGAAGGGAGCGAGCGATTGTGTATTATGGCTATGGTAGGGCTGGCAGCGCAGTCGAGGCGCGCAAGCTTTTTCCAAGGTTGCTTTGGGAGGCGGTCAGCTCTGGCTACCGAAGCAAGTCCGGCGATAATGATGCAACAATACAGGCGGCGTGCTGAGAGGAGAGGATGGTTGCAGGTTTTGACTCCGGATCGCAGCACCACAGGCCCTTCCTGCCCACGCCCTTAGCTCGCCTGCTCGCCTGCTCGCCTGCTCGTGGCACCTCTTCTGCCCAAGAGTATCCACACCCTCGACCCTCGCCCGGCCCGTCTGTCGTCTGTCGTCGCCAACAGGTCACGATTGCATTGCTAGACTGCGCTGCGAATCTGCTGGCTACGTTGCGGGTTGACCCAAGGCCGAGTGCTGGGTGCTGTTGTATGGCAGCTATGTATCCATCTCCCAGCGCGCCGAGCTTGACGCAATGCCGAAACTTCGCCAGCGCGCCCGTTTCAGAGCCTAAGGTTTCGGGGGGCAAGGACGCTGATTTGGAAGACTTCAACGTCGCCATAAATCCATATGCAGAACATCCATCCCATCGCATCTGGCATCCCTTATGCACACACACTCACACACACACACCAACCCCCCCTTCCCCAACCACGACCACCCCTCTGGAGAGGTACACCTGTCATTCACGTTCAACAAGATTCATGCTCGACAATTGGCACGCATCGCTTCCAACCTATCACCGTGCAACACGACTCAAGCTCCCTCACGTCCAGGAGGATCCATATTCTTCACACCCAGGCACACACACACCAAATCTCTGGCAACTGTCTCTCATGTCTGTCCTCTTGTACTCACTATGATGATATTCGTACATGTCTACAGTAACAATGCGCCATCGCCCGTTGCCATCTCCATGGCTCTGCGTTCTACCAAGCATACCCGTGCGGTTCCGGGCCTTACATCAGAACCACTTGCCTCCGTGGTCGCCATGACCGGTGCCGGATGCAGGGCAAACTCCAAGAGCAAAGGATATTCCTGCGCCTGTACCCAAGATCCCTCCATCGCACATAGTATAATACACCATCCCCTGGCGCCATGTCATAATACCCATGCGATCTCTTCCACCAAGCACTCTTATTATAAATATAGCCCCAACGAAAATAGAAATCATCCTAGATCAAACTAGAGTCAATCAGGCCGATGAAAAGAGCATCATATGACTTGCAGCAATCAGCCTTGCCATATCGAGACAAGGTAAACAACTGCTAGAAATACCAGTGAACTACCGAGCGGTGACAGCAGCCATCCACTTCTGTTCATCTTTCCTGTAAAATTGTCAGAACATGTTTCCTTCCATAGCAAACGAAGAACCATACTTATCAAAATGCAGCAACATTCCCAGAACTGGTATCAACTGTTGTTGATACTTCTTATCCTTCTGCTCTAGAAACTGCAGTAGAACATTTTTCAGGTAGACATAATCTATACCTGGAACATCCGTGGATTGGTTGGATGGAGTTGAAGGCTTAGGTGTTGGCGACGCCAGTCGTGACCGTGTGGATTCCATAGAAGTCCTCCTCGATTGCCCGTTCGAGTCACTTGAGCGAGACTTTGCGACTCGTAGTTCCTCAGACATAGCCTAACAGACATTAATGTTGATCAAAAAGATAATGGTACTAATGCTTACCTTGCTAGATTTTTGAAGCTTTTCCAAACGACCCTGGGTCTCATCAAAGGCACGTCGTAGATCGGCCTTTTCCTTCTCTAGATCCCGAGCTTGTTTTTCGCTGTCGTCCAAGGCATCACGTAGCTGGCTCATGGCTTGTCTCACTTCCTCCACCTCTTCGTTGGCCTGGGCTGCTCTGCGCTCGAGGTCCTCCTTGTGTCTACGCAGCTCCTTTTCTGATGCTGCAAGATCGTCCTTGTCTTCTACGGCTCGAGCAAGAGACCGTTCTGCATCGCGAACTTTCTGCTTCAGATCCTCTAGCTCTCTAGCACGGCGACGGCTGAAAGTGCTTGCTTGTTCTTCAGCACGTTCTCGTTCTTCGATTGCGACATCGAGGCGCTCTTGCATTTCCCTTACGCGAGAATCGGCTCTGCCTTGTGCATCAGCCAGCAATCTCCTCATAGTTTCCGCTTCACGACTGCGCTCGCTTAGCAGTCGATGCGCGTCAGCAAGCTCTTCTTCGAGGCTTTCACTGCGTGCGCGAACCTCCTTCATCTGAGTACCCATCTCTTGCGTTTGGTCTTGCATGCTATTCATTAGGTCTTGGGCGCTAGCATACTGTGCCGATTTGAGCTGAATATCGTCGCGCAAGCTTTCCGTGTCTCGTCTCAACTTAGCAATCTCCTCCTCCAGGTCACGAACCTTGGCACGAGAAGCTTTTAGGTCATCCTGTGACTTGGTCATTTCCTTAAATAGTCTTTCACGAGCTTCTACGGCATCTTTCCGATCAGACTCGATCCGCTGAAGATCTCGCTGGGATTTCTTATTAGTCTCCTCGATCGCTAACCTCCGAGAAATCTCTTGTCTGATCTTTTCATTAAGTGACTTGATATCCCCATCCCTTTCAGAGACTTGAGCCTTATAAGTTGCAATCTCCGATCTAAGGTCTTTTTCCCGTGTTTCAAGCCGGCGCAATTCCCCTGTCTTGGTAGACAGTTCGTCCTTAGCAGCTCGTAGTTCAGCAACCTCGCTTCGTAAAGAGACTAGCTCAGGTTGCGCCTTTTGGAGTATTTCTCTCATATCGGTGAGATCCTTGAACCTTGAGGCAGCAAGTTGCTGTGCGGCGGAAAGGTCGGTTTGGAGAGAATCTGCCTTGGTTTTCAATTCCTCGAATTCGTTCGCGAGGGACTGCCTTTCTTGCTCGGAACTTTCGTGCGCAGCTTGGCCTGTGCGAAGATCTGCTATCTCCTTTTCAACGGCACCTAGACTCTCCTGTAGAGCAGCTTTCTCCGCCTTCAACTCCTTTATCTTGTCCTTGGCCTCCACATGCTCCTGGCCCACATTGATGAGATCATCCCGAAGGCTTTCGATTTCCTCCTTCAAATCATCCTGATCTTTCAGTTTCTTTCTTAGGTTTTCAAGCGAGGTTTCCTTCTCTAAAAGTTCTCCTTCAAGCTTCTCAATGGCTGCTACTTTGCCTTCTAATTCCGTCTTCAGTTGGGTCAATGTTGATTCGGTATCGTCCACAGGTGCTGGACTTGCAGATACGTCGGCGTCGGGTTTCTCCATGGAGAGCTCGTTAGCCGGCTTGCCTCCCTTCCTCTTTTTCTTGTTTCGCTTCTTCGAAGGAGCGGAATCTTCTTGTCTGACATTTGTAGCGGGAGTTCCAGTAGTAGGGGTGTTGGCTGGAGCGTTGGCGTTGGCACTTGAAGCAGACTCTAGGTCCTTCTTGGCTTGCTCTAAATCGACTATGGCGCTGTCTCTCTTCGTCTCGGCTTCCTTGAGTTGTTCCTTTAAGTTATTAACCAAGTTATTTAGTGTTTCATTTCGTTTCTCATTCTTAGCGTGGGTGCTACGGAGGGCTGAGAGATCTTCCTCAAGCTTCTCAACCTGGCTGCGCAATCTTTCTTGCTCTTCGTTGTTCAGCAACTCCTCGCCTCTTGACGCATGTAACTCTTCCAGCTCGGTGGTGGTATCGTCGACCTTCTTCTGGAGCTCTGCAATGGTAGATTCATGCTTGGTGATCTCCTCCTTCCGCGTCGACAAATCTTGCTCTGAACTCTGCAACTTAGATTTAAGCTCTTCAATAGTTTGATCAAGATCCTTTTGACGGCTAATTGCTTCTTTCTCAGAGCGTTCGGAGGAGTCTTTGAGAGTTTGTAAATCGCGGGTTGCCGTCTCCAGATTTTGCACTAGTTGTTCGGCAGATTCTTGGGCTGTCGCGAGGTCATTTTTAAGCACTTTGTTTGCTTCCTCAAGTTCCTCAACCTTAGCTTCTTTCTCTTGCAGTTGTGACTGGATCCGTGGTAGCTCGCTATCATAAGAGAAGAACTCCTCGCCATCCTCAGCGGCCTCGGCTGGTTGCTTGGCGTCAGCAGACTCGTTCGCTTGTTCTTGTTTAGCAGTATCGGTCTCTGTGCTCTTGGTGTCAGTAGCTTTCGCTTCTTGCAATCGTGCAAGTTCCTCGGACGATTCTTTTGCCCGCTTTTCAGCCTCCTCGAGCCTCTTATTTATTTCATCCCGCTCTTTAGACACTCGTTTCAGCTCTTCCATAAGCATATCCCCTTTTACATTTAGCTGAGTGAGGTATTCGACGAAGGCTACGGGTTCACTAATAGAAGCTAGAGGAGTATGTTCTCTCAAAGACGTTTCAAAGGCTTCAATGATGCCTACTTTTGCGTGCGCAATCCGATACGAACGGAGGAGCTCTAGTAGTAAAGTTAGAGTAGACCTTGAAATGACATAGTATCAGCGCATGTACCGGAGTATTTGGGTTCGAGCTTATCAAGTTTGCGTAATCTTGTCTGTATCTCGGGAGGGAGTACTGGTGGAGTATCTGCTTTCTCCTCCGCTGTCGTCTCCGATCCAGCTGCCTCCTTTTCCTGGGTGCCATTAGCTGATGCGGCACCTTGGTCCAACTTTTCTTTTGATCGTGGTGTCCCTCCACGGCTTAGTTCATCATCGTCCCCTATAACAAATTCCGGATCAAACTCTGAGGGATCGGGGCCCTTCCCGGCTGCGGGAGCCTTACTACCATCCTGGTCTCTAGGTTTCGGTCTTTTCGAGGGGGAGAGGTTTCGAGAGTTGGATCGTCTTGCACCGGAGGTTGACCTGGAAGGGATTTGCGCAGCAGCTCTCTGCTTGGCCAAGTCCTCTGCTATGCGAGCATCAATAGCGCCTTTGATACGCTTTAAGAGGTAAATCTGTCAGCTTTGGTATTCGTAATGTTGGATCGAGAGCATACCTGAAACCCCTGGAACATGGCTAGAATATCCTATGAGATGCTGTTCCTGAGAAATCCCTATACACAATTATTTCCCATAGTTGAATGCTGTGTGAAGTAAGGAACGCAAGTGAAACACTCAATGGAATGTGAAGCTAACGCCAAGCCTTTCGGAGGTTATGTTTCGCCGACCTCGTTATTTTTTCTAAACTAACATCGGTTTTGTCTTTCAGACCTCAAGTCAACCAACTTCACAATGGCGGCCGTACAAATCTCTCTCCCTCTCCCAGTCCTCCCTTCCGGATGGACCGCCGAGAAAGATTTCAAGGCTGTTGGCGAGCTCAGCCTTGCTACTGATCGCAATATTGAGCCTGTCGGCCCCCACTTCCTCGCTCATGCTCGTAGGGTAAAGTTTTCTACATGCAATTTTCGACTTTCTATTTTGCTAACTCATACCAATTAGAAACGCCATAAACGTACCTTCTCCGAGGATGACCGCATCCAGGCCCAGGCAAATGTGAAGAAGGTTGAAGACGAGGATGCTGGTGAGATCAGCGAACCGGAGGACCCGCTCATGCTACAACGTGAGGCCAAGGACTGGAAGGTATGATGATTCAAAATTATATTTGAGGAACAAGCGCTAACACATCATCTTCAGGGACAAGACCACTACGCCGTTCTCGGGCTTTCCAAGTATAGATACAAAGCAACCGAAGACCAGATCAAGCGCGCCCACCGCAAGAAGGTTCTTAAGCATCACCCTGACAAGAAGGCTGCCGCTGGAAATACGGAAGATGATCAATTCTTCAAGTGTATCCAAAAGGCCACGGAAGTTCTTCTCGATCCCGTCAAGCGCCGACAATACGACTCCGTTGACGAACATGCTGATGTTGAACCGCCAACAAAGAAGGAAACGCAAAAGGGCAACTTCTACAAGCTCTGGGGCAAAGTCTTTGATTCCGAGGGCCGCTTCTCAAAGGTCACTCCTGTACCAAGGCTCGGCAATGAAAACAGTACCAAAGAGGATGTGGAGCACTTCTACAACTTCTGGTACAATTTCGACAGTTGGCGAACCTTTGAGTACCTCGATGAGGATGTTCCGGATGACAACGAGAACCGTGATCAAAAACGTCACGTGGAGAGGAAGAACCAAAACGCCCGCAAGAAGAAGAAGACCGAGGACACTGCACGTCTAAGGAAACTTGTTGATGATGCGCTGGCCCTCGATGAGCGTATCAAGAAGTTCCGCCAACAGGAACATGCTCAGAAGAACAAGCGCAGATTGGAAAAGGAGGCCGAGGCGAAACGCGCTGCCGAAGCCGCGGCCAAGGCCAAGGAAGAGGAAGCTCGCCTTCAGGCCGAAAAAGAGGCTGCGGCGAAGGCAGAGAAGGCAGAAGGCAAGAAGGCCAAGGAGGCTGCTAAGAACGCCGCGAAGAAGAACAAGCGAGTTGTCCGTGGCGCTGCCAAGGATGCCAATTATTTCCACGGTGCTGGCGATGCTCCCGCGTCTACCATTGATGCCGCGCTCAACGACGTTGACTTAATCATTACCAAAGTTGACAACGAGGAGTTGGCTGCTCTGACTGGAAAGCTCAATGGAAAGAAGGACGCCGGTGAGATCAAGCAAGTCTTCCAAGACGAAGTGAAGAGATTGGTTGCCGCCGGCAAACTGAAAGAGGGCGAGACCAAGTCATTCTCATAGTTCTTAGACACCTAGACATGACCACAGATAAACGACAACGATAAAAGGAAAATGATGATTCTACATTATGCTATTTATGCTATTTATACTCAATATCATTTCTACCTTATCTTCCATTCCCCTTTTCAAGTTCTACGTACCATGACTGACGCCACTGAGCGCAAAATAATCACCCAATCCCACCCCTAGGCAAAGCATCCCCAACACCACTGGTACAAAGTCCCTCGTCTCACCCCAAACCCCCAAAATCCATCCCCACTCATTGTACGGAAACACATGACGCCTCCAAACACCCAGAGTAGATGGAAACTCGCAAAACACCAGCCCGAGCCTTGTGAACGTCGTTGGCGACTGACAGTGTAAGTGAGCACTGAGCGACTAAGGCAACGGTTGAAACTGCAGTTGAAAAGGGGGGGGTTTTACGGTGTTGTTTAGGAGGTGCGGGCGTTTAGATATGGTGTTACTAAGAAGGTTAGTAGGGTGTGGGAAGGGTGGGATTGCAACTCCAGGTATCTACGATGAGTTGGATCAGATAGGTCTTGCTGATGTTTTGTTTGTCTATTTGCATGGTAAACTACGTATATCTTCGGGGTCTTCCCTCTCAGCGTTGTATTCGTTGTAAGGATTGAAAATTGTCACGGGAGCTGTTGGACAGTCATGGAGGATGGGTTGCCAATGGGTTTTTAAGTTAGTGTTTAAACTGGATGGGGAAAGGGGGAATGCCTTCTTCATATGTGCTTTTAAAGATACTGGGTGACCAAACCAGAAACTTATAGACGGATCACTGATACATTTTTTCAAATCCAACCATTACAATTGCATAACTAGATTCTTTTATTCCTATTCCCATTTCTATATCATATCACTGTTCATGTATCAGCCCGCACCCTCCATACCCGGGAACCCCTCCAAACCGCCAATACTCTTAACAAACTCCTCAAAATCCACACCCTGCTGCTCAAAAAGCAGCTTCGCCTTCTCCGCCGTCTCAAGCTGTCTCTCCTGCGTAAAACCGCCCGGCTGACTACTCTCATACTGAATAAGTTCGACCCATCTGAAGAAAAGGTTTTCCTTGCCCATAGCCGTGAGACGGTCTTTGAATTCCACGATCCGTTTCCTGGCTTCGGTTTCGGAGCCTTCGTCGAGTTTCCAGCAGGGCCAGATGGCCCATTGGCCGGGTTCTTCTTGTGAGGATTCTGGCGGTTCGTTTGTGTCTGGACACCAGAGCAAGACGGATTTTTCTAGGAGTTCTTCGGAAAGTTCGTTTTTATCGAGGAGGTTGTGTGCGCGGATCATGGCTGCGAAGTCCAGGTCCCAGTGACTGTCCATGAGTAGGTAACCTGTTTTCTCTCGTAATCTGTGTTTGTCGATCGCAGGCAGCACTCTGACTTTAAAGAAAGCACTTTTCTCTCCAGCTTTCCTATCCTCAATATTCTTCCTTCTTTCTTTTCTCTTCCCTTTCCCGTTTTCCTCTTTAGTTTCTCCTAACAACTCATCCCCGCCCCACCCCCTACTAACCCTAACATAAACCTCCGCCTCCCGAAACCCAACCCCCCACCTCCAAGCCACGGGATTACTTGGGCCTTCCAAAAAGAACGTCCAAGGCCACGGAGCCACAACGCGAAAGAGGAGATAATCGATGAAGAAATGAAGGCCGCGCCATAGCGATTGTGAAGCTATCCGTCCCCATGTAGCCTTCTTGGTATTAATCGTGTATTTGTTGTAATGGCCTAACGCGGACATGAGAAGGCCCCAGTAGAATGGGGCTTGTGTGTACAGACGCCAAGCTAAGAGGAGGAGGATGGAGATGTTTAGCAGGACTGGGATGGCGAAGATGCGTTTTTTGAAGGTCGCGGGGTGGCGGTCTATGTGGATTATGTAGACGCGAGATTTGGGGAGAGTGGAGAGGAAGGGAAGAAGCTCTGGTGGCGCTGGGATGAACGGTGCCGGGATTGAGGTCGTTGGGGGTGTGGGTTCGACGGCGGAAGGTTTCGGGCGTTTGGTTGGTTTGGCCATGGTGGTTGTGGGTTCGGGGGGTGGATCCCGGTGGGTGGGTTGGGTTGTCTGGTTTATGGGAGGTACATTGTATGGTGGGAGAGAGGTTAGAGGTTTCGAAGGTTGTGTTTTTGAGGTGGGTTCTTATGGGCGATTGCGTGTTGAAGTTGAGGTTGGTGGGATGAAGGTTTATCCGAAATATGGATCTTTCAGACTATCTGCGTAGACGTCAGCACGTTTAGATACACCTTCCATTGACATGAGATAAAACCATCTGTATTATTCTTGTATATTGATAGTTATAGTTAACTTCCCTGAAACCGATTCTAGAATACATATTAATTATTAACCAGTATTCGGATTGAGCCTATCTAGAATAAATTCTTCCCTAAGATATCAATCTAGTCAAATCACAAGAAACGTAATTAAGACTGACTTCTCCACAATCGTACACACCTAAATTATCTCCGGCGGGGAAATCCTCCTTCAAACCATAGACCTGGGGGATATCTAATTTCTGATTGTAGTGCCATCCGAGCGGATTGAGATGGACAGCTAAACGAGGATCCAGTACCTAATCCAAGCTTTGCTGGTTTATATTTATGCTGGCTGCATGCTTTCTATCATCAAGTGTTAAGTAGCATGGTAATTTGTATAAGAAATTGGCCTTAGCTAGTGGACCATCCCTGAACCTGTTGTCACGTACCTAGGTTGTAGTTTTAAAACAACAATCCCACCTAGTCCACTATACCTACACACTAAAATTCCTCTTTTAGCAGATGCAACCATCTCGTAAAGTCCATGCAACCTCCCACTCTAAGGTATAAAATAGTTAGTGGAACTAGTTCAATGGTGTAACATTGAAGTCGTATTAAACTTTCCATGTACCTTGGAATGGGGTCGGGTAAACTTGCCTATGCTGCATCATCTTAGACTAGACACTCACGCACACGGTATATGAAACCCCAGAAAGTCACAGAAACAACACAAAACTTTTAATAATCACCCCAACAAATACTCAAACGCCACCCCTCAACATCAACCACCCACAACCCGACCCTCTAATCACACCTACACCTAAAACAACTAATAACATCTAGAACACATACACGCCTCTCAAACAGTCCCACTCCTATCCCTACCCCTATTCGACCCATCAGTTCCATCCCCCCTAAACCTCCTACTCAAACTCCTAGTCAACCAACCATCAGGTCCAACAATCCCATTCCCACTACTAGATACCAGCGCACCTAACTTCCTTCTCTCCTCCGCCTCTTGTTGAGTCCAGCCACCTTCGTTCCTATCTTCTTGCTTCTGTGGCCAAAGGATTTGTTTCAGTACCACAGCTCTAATCATCATGACCACCACAAAAACCCACGTAATGACCAGTCCGATGGTCATGGCACATCCGACATACTGGATCGGTTTATTTTTATCTAGGGCCTTTGCAACAGCAAATGTGGCGGTTGTGAGGGCGGTGTTGGGGAAGATGAAGGAATACCATGTCATTGCGAAGTCCATTTTCCCTCGGGCGGCACATGATCCATGGGCACCGACGCTAACGAAGAAGAACCAGAGGGCTAGACCCCATAGCCAGAGACCCATCCAATTCGCCATGATCATGCTAACACGTGCAGCAAATTCCCCGTTTCCTGGGCCCATGAAGTCCTTTGGGACGACACGCGGAAGCTGCTGACCCATGCTAATGATACCTGCGATGGTGAAGCCGGAGGGTCCTACGGAAATGAACATGCCGGGACGAAGGGACTCCTTGGGAAGTTTCTGTGTCATGAGGCGGTAGATGAATGCAGAGTAGATCATAAGTGAAACCATGAATCCAATTCCTTGCATGATGTAGCCTGAAACGATAATGTCGAGGGCACGGGTGCCGCTGGTTTTGGCACTGAGTTGACCGGCGTGGGGACCGACGATCAGGAGGGGATAGGCGGGGAAGATCCACACGGGTGTCATTTGGGAGATTGTGAAAGTTTGGGTAGACCACCTGGGAGAAGTTTAGGGGTGGTTGATGGAATGAGAGGTTGGGAAGAACTTACATGACTAGATAGATGCCGCAGGAAAAGATGATTGCTAGTGCACAGTATATCCAGTACAAAATGGTCATTGTTACATCTAACCAATAGCCAGTCTGCTCTCCAGTGCCATACTGAGTAATGTTCATTAGGATGGTGCCGAAACTGATAAGTACGGCCGGTATGAATAGTGATTCAGTAGGATGAAGAAAACTAGCTTTGAATGTTGAAGGGTAGCAGTAGAATCGCAGACTGATCATGGTCACGTTGAATATGAAAAGAGCGATGTTAAGAAGGAAGAATATGCAGCCGAGGGCATATATGCCATGAAAACGGAATGGAACTGAGCTGAAGTTAGCGAAGATATACATGGAAAAAATGGAATTTGATATACAGAAGTAACTTCTTGGAGTCAACCTCATCCAAGACTTTCCTTATAAGTGTGAATGTCAGACATACCGCTATAAAACACATTAGCTATGCCTCCCGTAGCCTGTATAGATGTTAGTAAGTCTACTTATTTTAAAGAAGAGGGCATACCTGCCATAGTCATTGTAAACCAAGTCCAAGTAAAATGCCTAATCCTCTCCTTCCAGTACAGAGGCTCCTTTTTAGGAGGCGGATCTGGATGTTCTTCGTGCCGCACATTTTCGAAAGGATTGCTCCTCTCCAGATTAGGAGACCAGACGGGTACTTCATTCCGCCATGCTAGACGATCTGCTTCACTTGAACCCGAGGACTCTGTAGAAGAGGGTGAGGAAGCAGGCTGCTCGCTGACTTTTTCCGCAGGTTCTCGAAACATGGTGAATGGTGAAGGGAAGGCGTTGGAAAAAGTGGGGGCGATCAACCAAACAGGGGTTAGGAGAAGTGGGCGGTCTAAGGGAACTCAGCCGGGCATCGATGAAGCGAGAAAGAAAAACGGCCCACAATGACAGACATGAAGATGAAGAAGAGAAGAAAAAAGAGAGAAGAGGCAGCTAGGCTGACGATGCTAGATAGGAGAAGAGAGCGCGGGATTCTGCCCCCCGTCCTGTTTGGCGAAGATGTGCATCGACACCGCTGGTATTGGGCAATGACGAACATCCCGAGGCCTGCGATCGGCGCTCTTGGGCAGTCAGACCTTCTCTTGGTGGCGCGGGAGTGGCTTGCAGGCCGGCTCCACCACCACGCAATTCATTCGTTCCGCCCGCACACCCACTCTACCTACCTGCCGACGGTGCCGACCATGGTGGTGTTCTTAGCAGAAGCAAGATGCTGTGATAATCCCCGTCGCCAATGATAAACATTCAATTAATAGTCCTCCTAACCAGCTAAACGCTTCACTCATCATCTTCTTGATACATGGCTGGAGAAGAAACAAGAAATTCAAAACAAATGCCAAAACGACACCGGCGCCTTCAAATGCCGCTGAAAAGAAGCACCGAACGCATGCGCAGTCGTCGTAAAAGCCGCACATGACATGCCCGCCTCCGACTAAACCCCCTAAACTGCCCGTTCGCTGTCTACCTGAGCGCCGTCGTCTTGCCCTCCAACATGCCCTGCCATAGTCCGCCAGAACGCCCGTACCCATACCCTATCATAATACAAATCCCGTCTACCAGAAGCTGCACCAACCGATGTAGTGTTGGCACAGGTTCTCCAGGTTAGTTGCTTCTCTGATCAACCTATCCACTTGCATGTTGACGTTCAACTCTTCGTTCGCCTTGAAATCGCGGCCGGTCAACTTCTCCTTGACACGAGCTAGCACCTGCAATGCCCGGGCGTTTTGGACTTCCTTCGCCTCGGCTTCCGTCGCCGGTGCAACGCTCGATCGATGGCGGCCACGCACGAGCGAGCTAATCTCCCGCTCTGCATCCCCGATGATGGATGCACGACGTTCCGACGGGAACGACGGCTCTGGTGGAGACTCCCGGTTGCCCAGTCTCCACGTGAGAAGAGGATCGTGGATGAACTGAAACATAATTAGTTAGTATCGCTAGACAATGACGTAGAAGTGTGCATGTACTTACGGCTTCTAATACTGCCATGACCGACTCCTTGTTGGTACGCAGAACCCTCATCACATGCTCGCAGGTCGTCCTATAACTTCCTTCGATGTTGCTGACTTCCATGGCGTATGTCAACATTCTTGTCAACCGGAAAGGCACACGTTCCGGATACTTCTCCCGATGCATTGCAACTTCGAAACAATCGCCAAAATCGATGTGGACGATCTTGCCCGTCACCCGGTCAAGCATGAGGTTGGACGGGTGACGATCACCTAACCCAAGAATATACCCGACCATGGACATAACAGCCAATGACCGAGTGTAGTTAGTACGTCTGTCAAGCCAAGCCTCCGAACTCTTGCTCTTAAGCCACAAGACACGATACAGATCTTGGCCGGTCGTGTTGTCAAGCGCGTATCCGAATACTTCCACCTTCTGCATCAACGTAAGGCAGTCATAATCAGGGGCCATTTGGAGCATGATTCGGTGTTCGATATTGAGGAGAATCTTGCGACTATCGCGATATTCGCGGATGAGAACATGCAGTGTATCGCTGTTCGGCACGTATCCAAGAAGACCAGACTGGGTTGACAATGGAATGGCAGCATATCGTTGAATGTTAAGGTGTCGTTTGCGACTTTCTGCATCGTTCGCTAGGAGAGTATTGCACAGACCGAACAGTTGCATGACACGTTCGTCTTGACGAATATCCTCATGACCCTTAAGAATGTGGGTGTGGACCTTTCCATCGCTGCCCCTCATCTCAAGCTTTCTAGGTCGTTGCTTGGATTGGATGACCGTTGAGACAGGATCAAAGGAGGCGATCCGGATGACAGGTTTTCCAACTTGATATGTTCCAGGAACCGCAAGTTCTAGGTCAACTGCTTCCTTCAGTTTCGGTGACACATACTGCAATTCCAGCGTCATCAACGACGGCAATTGGCGAGCAATCTTGCGGAATACTTGATAGTACAGATCCCACGCTTGATTGAGGTCACCCATCTCTCCAGAGGTACGGAAAGTATTGCACCAGTCTCGGGCTTCTTGCAACTCTCGGCCAAAGGACTGAATGAAAGAAATTTCGCGAAGTGTTTCTGGACCTTTATCAAGCATTGCGTGCAATGGTGCAAGTGTTGCAAACATGCCTTCAATATTGTGGTCACCAAAGTAAAGCCTGGAAGCTTCCTCCAGGCCTTCATGCCATTGCTCATGCCACAAGACTGCAATTCTGATCAACTCATGGCTGACGAGATCTGCCTGTTCCACAAGCTTGGGGGAATGTTCACGCATGGCGTCCATAAGTTCCTTAGCTGATCGCTGGCGACGAGAAACATCTGATTTCATTGATACCGTTAAGGGGAAAACCAGCGCTTGAGGATGTGCTTTGCCGACTTCGGTAAGAAGTTGGTGTATAGAACCACGTACGATATGGTTTGGCTGGTTGATACGTGCCAAAAGCTGGGGAATGACCTCCAGCCATGTATCGATTGGTACGGTCTTGACGCCATCGGTGATCGTTTGATTGACTTCTCGCATGCCACCGTGACTGAACCACAGCGTCAATAAACGGAGAGTATCTTGTAGGGAGCTCGAAGACGATAGCGCAATGGATCTGAAGAAACCCTGAATCGCAGGGACGACATGATCATGGACGACATTGGATGGTATTTCCGTAGTCTCTCGGTCTGCCTGCGAGGTGATTGAATTGACAACCTCGAAGTTCGCAAGAGCCCAGGCGTGCCAGGCTTTGTACCAATTCTGATTATATCTCGTGGCCGCAGCATAAGCTGACAGAATTTCATGTACGTCGTCATGATCCCATTCACCGTGGTGAAGGAATGTCTGCCAGTCACCCTGCTTCAGATAGCACTTGGCTAGAAGTCGATGGCACTCTGCAAGATCTGCTGAATGGTTCGAGACATTCGAGTTCATGAGAAGACTAGATCCATTTACACCATTTACTCCGTTGATGCCGTTCGCTACAGCAAATGGATTCAATGGGTTGATTGGGTGTCCATTGGTAATACCATTGACTCCATTATGAGGAGGGGCCATGATACTATTTGCTGCTCGCTGCGAGCGCAGAGCAAGGTCGTCCGCGACCCTGGTGGTGAAGTCTTTCAAGGAATCAAGCGCTTCTTGTTGGTGGTTTGTTGTCGACCACATGAACTTGAAAGCGGCATAGGAGATTGAATAGGGGATCTCGTTGGCATGAGCGTGCACGTATGCGAACATGTCTCCGCCATCAATGTCAAGCAATTTTTGCAGCCCCTTTTCAGCAAGACCATGTCGCTGATTCTTCCGGCAGAGATTGGTGTACTTAATCCACATTTCCATACCTTCATGAGGATTGATGACGAGTTGTCGAACCTTCATCATCCGCTGCCAGATTTCGGGGTTCGGTTGAAGACCTTTCATGCGTTTCATCCAAGTGTTGCGCATGCTCGCTTGTTTCTCCGGGTTCATATCGTTTTGCTTGTACGTGATGATCTCCTCTAATTCAGCAAGCATCTGTACTCGAATCATTGGTAGATAGGCCCGTTGATACGATTCTCCAAGCAGTGAACTAAGTTCGGTATCCAGTCCTTTTCGGGCTTTGGCAATCTCATCCTGGGCGATCTCGAACCTATTGTTGTGGATATTGAGGATCGATGCGAAGAACGCCCTGTCAGGTGACTGTTCCTTCATAACGGATAGGTAACTATCCATGTCTGAAAATTTGCCAAGACCCCAAGAAGCTGTTGCGGCCAAGGGCGCAATATTTTTGCGATACTCCGGGGGGGCGTTTGCCCACTTCTCTTTCGAGAGATTGGAAAGGAGTTCCCACTCACCCAAAGCGTGCAAACATCGCATCTTACCCATGGTGATCTCAAACGAGTCTGGTTCTTCTTTCTCGCGACGCTGGTAAGAATGCAAAGCATCCTCCCATTTTTGGAGTTTCTCAAACCACGTCTCCTTCAGCTCAACATCTTGATAATTCTGTGCTTTGCGCAGAATACCAAAAGCAGCATCTGTTTGCTGTAGCTGATTGTTAATGCTGATTAAAGCCTCTACGGCGCTGGCGTTCTGCTCAGCATGGAACTCGAGTTCTTTATAATGCAACGCCTTTGCGAAAGCATGACATTTTCCAGCGTACATTCCAAGGATACGGACATCAATCGGGAGCGCTTTGTCATCGTGCTCCATGAACTCAGCGAGATTAAGGAGAATTTGGAGGATCTCGGGCGGGATATGAGGTGATGTCAGTGCCGTTTCAATGGATCGGACTAGTTCCTCCTGATATTGATCGTAAAGTTCAGTCCAACAAGATACGAATGCAGAGTTGAACAGACTCTTTGCAATCGGATTGTAGATACTGGCGAGCGGGGTGCATGCTCGAAGGGCTTGTTGTGGTGACTCTCGCAACAATTCGACACTGAAGCGCCTCATCCATTCAACCCAATCCTCCCTCGTGGTTTTAGAGGAAGCCTCCCATGCTTGCTTCAGATGCTGTTGATTAACAGCAGGCTTCTTTGTCAAGATTTCTGCAGGGTTGAGGTCCTCATCGTCTTCTCCATAACGCTCATCCGGACTGAGATCTTGGGGTAATGGCTCTCCTCTTTGGAGTTTAGAAACGATGAGATCATAATTAGAGTGGGGTATCTTTTGAAATTGCAAAATCTTGCTGACAGTGGGGACAAAGTGTATATAATCAGGCCCGAGCTGGAAAATGAGTGCACACAGAGTCTCTAGGGCCGTCGTTTTGAGGGATTGTTCACTTCCGGCAAGAACCCTGCAAAGTGGATGAATTATCTTCGCGGAAAACTCGGAAATATTCACTTGTTTTGACAAACGTCCGAGCGTCTCGATGGCCTGCTTTCGAAGGGACACCGGTTGACCCGGCTTATCGAACATCCTGATAATGACAGGGATAATCAGGTGCATATACTCCTCAGCACTGGAGCCAAAGATGAGAAACGCGTGAAGAACCCTCTCAGAAGGCAGCCTCTTGCTCGACTGATCCTGATCCAGCACTCCAAGCATAAGAGGGAGGACGTTTGCGAGGTAAACTTTGAACTCTCCTTCCAAGGAGCGTGCTATAGCCTCAATGAGAGACAAGATTGTGGCCTGGAGTTGGGGATTTGTACTCCAATAATCCTGCACAGTGGAGAGGATGCTCGGAAGAAAAGGTCGAATATGTTGACGTACAATACGCACAAGCTGACTCAGTTGATTGAAATAACCTTCGAGACGTCCTGGAGGCGCGCCACAGATGACCATTAAGAACCCAGGTACGACCTGGTTCAGGAATGGAACGCATTTGAGTCCCATTGTTGCGTAGATGTTCATAACGGCATCTACGACTGCAGAATGATATTGGGCCAGGGAGGTGTCTTTGAGGAGTCCCATAAGGGTGCTGATAACAATAGTTGGGTAGTACTCCTCATTCGAAGGGGTAATACCTTGCATGATCAAGGAGACATCGGTGACAGCTTGAGATTCAGCAACTAGATCTTTATCCGGAGATTGTTCCATTATCTTCTGGTGTTCGTCTGGGTCAAGGGCTCCCAAGGTACCCATGAGTTTCACGGTCTCTCTTCGGAGATCTCCCTCTGGCTCAGATTTTACAATGTTGACGAGAATATTTAGAAGTTCAGGATAGTCTTTATATGGCTCAATGACGTAGCCCGCATTGGTTGCCAATTGTCCCAGTGCCCGTAATGCCGCGAAACGCTTCGTATCAGACCCAAGGTCTTGCAAGAATTCTAGGATGATGGCCATCAGGTCTGGAATGTACTTCCTCATGTCCTCTCCGCCGACAGTGGCCAGGTCCCCAATGGCTCGCAAAGTGGTCGATGCGACTTCCGGGTTGTGATCTTTTGCTTTAGGCATAAGGACGACCACCATGGGATCGACATAAGGCTTGATAAGTGTGTTAGACGCGCTGACGAGGTGACTAATCAACTTAGCACTCTCCTCTTTACTGCGTGCGCTATTCGAATATTCAACTTCAGTCAGAAGTTGAATAAGAACCTTGCGAAGCGATGGGAAGACGTAAGCAGGATTGACAGTAGTCAATCGTCCAATAATGGCCATGGAAGCCTCACGAATGGCAAACACTTCATCGTTGAGGGCAAGAAACAGCGTGCGAACGTTTTCTGCCTTGCCGAGATGACGATCAAATCGTGCATCCAGGGCCATCAACACATCCCAACGTATCTCTGGGTCGACATCTGCCACACCCACGGTTAGGAGTTTTTCGATGATATCGCCAACCACTTTAATTGCGTGGTGGCTGGTTTGGTGCACGATCGGATCCGTTACAAACAGCTGGCAGCAAGTCAACGCAGCACGCTTCCGAATTTCTGGGTTGTCGGCTTCCACGTAACGGATTGCGACATCCCGAACAAACTCGTTTAATACGTGGCCCGCGAAGTCAAAGCTGCCTAACGTGTGCAGGGCAAGGGCAATCTCTGCTTCCTTTTGCACTATGACGTGAGGCTCTTTATGATCCCGGGTCCATATCTGAGGCGTAGATGTGGAGTTGTACGGATTACCGAGCGGCACGAAAGAGCGACCTGACAGCACATGGCTCAGAAGGTCTAAGAGCCTTTCTTGAATGACTGGCCTCGAGGTAGGAATATAATGAGCTAGGTCGACAAGCGCTTGAGTAAGGGAATCACTCAAGCCGCATGCAAACATTGGGTCAAGCAAGCCTTCGATGTTTTTGGTTAACGCTTGACCGACTGCTGAAGCCAGCATGCTTAAACACTCGAAGATCGGCGCTTCGTTAATGTTCTTGTTCCGTCTGGTCGGATAATTAGTCAATGAGACACGATATAGCTAGTCTTTGTAAACTTACGCTTTCGAGTTGAGTCCTTCGCGAATGTACATGAGGATGCCATCGAGATATGGCACGATATTGCTTCCGACTGCGCTTCCAATTTGTCCTACGGCGATGAAGGCATTGTTCCGGTCTCTATCCTTCTTGATCAAGCCTTGGAGATGGAGCATGCATTGATGCAAGTATTGAGAAGCGAATTCTGCCGGGGCATATCTTGCCAGCGTAGGTATTATGACAACCACCTCTTTCCTAACCATAGGGTCCCGATGATCCTTGTATCTTAACACGAGATCACAAGCTTCCTTGTATTTTTGACCATTCATGAACATGGCACCTTTGACGAAGAGCTCCTTCATGGTGAGGAGAGAGCCATGAATAGACTCGATAGTGTTCATGTTGAAGCCTTTCAAGATTTCCTCATATTCGCGGCCAAACCAGTGCTGTCGCATGGAAGAGTCTCTCGGCGAAATGATCTCGAAGCATGCGCTTATAGCCTCCGCAGCCGACTCTCGAATTAGGTACTTGGGGTCGCGCAAGGCCACCCAAATGACCTCAAAGATTTGAGGAACCCATTGGTACATCAGGGTAGGTGAGTTTCTAGCCAATTCCCGGAGAATGAGGACTGACGCGAACCGTCTATTTTCAGAACGTTCCAGCTGTAGCCACTCTAAAGCGCCTTTCACTTCAGCCTCTACCAACTCCGCAGTAAGTGTTCCTCCAGGTTTCGCTAATCGTCCCAGGGCACGAGCTGCCACAACCATAGCAATAGTGTCTGGGCCGCGCATAACATTTCGGAGGTAGCTCGCAAAACGGGTGGTCTTCTGGCCTGCATCGTCGCCCTTGAAATCGATGAGGGCATTAAGGGCGTGTATACCCCCGATACGCTCATTGGTATCATTTCCGGAAACAACAAGGAAGGAGATTCGCTGGTTTATATCGTTGTAATAAGGGGCGAATTGACCTGGTGGTAATTCTGAAGCTTGGGTTAGTGCTGTTTGCTCGCCATGTCCATTTGTGCCTCACCTCTATGGGCGGCCTCTACATTCTGTCGTAAAGTATGGGCAGCCTTGAGTCGCACATCGTCATTCCTGTTGAAAATTAGCCCTCACTTGCCCTCACAACGGAGGTGAATAGCTTCGTACTTTGACCTGAGCTCAGCAAAGATGCGATCCACGACAGGGCTCGGGGATTGTTGAGCCATATTTGCTTCTTCACCTGAAGCTGGTCGGTGAGCAGAGGAGGTTGATTCTTGCCATAGACAAGAATTGGGTGTTGTGGGAGAGGAGGGCGAGGTGAGAGACGCGGGTGCTGGTGAAATAAAGCTGTTGAGCTCTGGGTCTCAGTTACGCTCTCTGAATCCCGCGTCACGGTCACGAGGATCGCCTAAGCTGGGTGGCTTGCGGCTCCGTGCACTGACCGCCGACCGATTGGGAAAGTGGATTTATATCCGCAATTCTGTTCCAAGGTTCGACTGCAGTGAAAGTGAAGTACACACGGCTTGTAAATTTTACAAGCAAGGTGCCGAGAAGATTGAATTAAGGGTTTATCTACGTGTCGCATCGGTGATTCAGAAAACTAAGAACATTCCTCCAGGGTCACTATCCCCTCCGCACAAAGCCTATGCTTGCCTACTATTTGACATGTCTCAAAATGCGACATTCCGTGCAACTATCCACTTATTCTAGCCATACTTGTCTTCATCAACCGTTGATCACCCCTTGTGCTAGGTGACCGACTAGTCCTGCTGCCTCACTGAAGAAAATGCCTTTCAGAACCGTTTCCCCTTCTTCCACCGCCCATACACCGGCATTGATCAGTTTCTGTTTCCACTTGTTCCTCTCAGACTGTGACAGCTCCTCCCACTTCTTAGCTTCCGTGTGTTTCTTCACCGCCTCATCAATATCTGCGTGAACTTCCGTGCTTAGCGCAGAATCCTCCGGATCATGGTGGATGACCAAGGCTTTCGAATTTTCGTCGTCGTCATTGAGGTGTAAGTCTATGAGGTCGCTGATACGTTCCGAAGCGCGCGCGATAGGGGTTTGTATAACCTCTGGGACTACACTTGCACTCGCTGCGCGGATGTCCTGCATTACTGCTCCAGGAGGCCGAAATGCACCAGCAATGTTCCGCACATTCTCAGGAACGTAGGCTTTTGTCAAATTCCCTTCGGGGTCTACAAATGACTGGCCTAACAAGAGCGCGACGATCAAGACCACGATAGCGATGATATAGAACACAGACTGCTGTAATGCTCGTCCTCTGACGGTGCTGAGAACATGTCGTGAACCTGGTTTGTTCGACACTGGCTGAAGGGTAAAAGTGTCAATGACAATGCTGTTTCCAAGAGAGGTGGATGCAAGCCGGATGAACTGGTCTGATTTAGAGGAGAAAACGGGGGAGAAGACAAGTTTCGTCATCTGCACTGGATGTACATCTCGGAAGGTTGAATATGCATGAATGCCACCCACACTGTTGGTGCTTGTTCCGCGATAATCTATCGTGAAAATACTCGTAGAAATATCGATACCCCCTACAGCAATGACTATTTGATAGGCACCCTTGTCGTCCGAATATAGATGGCACACATCCATATCAACAGCCTGCTTGACATGTCGTGGCAACTTCTTGCGAAGAATGATATTCCCTGCGCTGTTGCCATACAGCCTAAGGATCTGGAGTTCAACGCCTGTGCGATCCGGTAGATTGGCTAGTAGAAGAATGTGGGAGGACGAAAGCCACCGTATGCAACGGATTCTAAATCTCTTTTTCTTCTCGGATACATCGGGGTAGGGCACGGTGTATTTAGGGTGGAAATGGATCTCTTGGTTGGGTTTCTTTTTGTCGAAATCATATTTGATATCCCCGATATGTATGCTGTGGTCTGTACAATAGACTACCTTGAATTGGCCATCTTCGGTTTCTAGGATATCCACATCGTTCGTTTCTTCGCCCTTCGGCAAAGCTATACGGTGGATTACGTCTCCAGGTATTTGGGGAGAGGAGGTCGTGGCATTGAAGACGACAATTTCATTCTCATCGCCGGAAAGGCATGAAGCAATGACACCAATGCGCTTGCTACCCGTTGTACTCCGTGGGCGAGATAGGCGTAAAAGGCGCTGGTAACTATCTCTCCTTGCGTTTATAGAGGATACGGTCTTGAATAAGGTCGTCTTGTTGAGCGCAGACAGTTTAGCTTCCGACGTCGAAGCTTTCTCTCCTCCTTTCTTGGGATACTCCAAAGCAAACGACCTGAAGTGTCGATTCCTGTCGGCCAAACGCTCTTCCTCGGAAGAGTTGATACCGGCGTATACTATCAACCCGTCTTTTGTCGCGAGGTTTGCCAAACAGGTTACTGAGTCTTCATCGCGCGATAGGTCTATTTCGGCGAAAGGTTCGAGAGTTGCTGCGCGAGAGCTTACGTCGAATGCGGTTATCTTATTTCCTACTCCGCTTCGCCCTGCATCCACGATCAGATGTTGTTTACTACTGTTTACACTGGCAGTCGATTACCTGCGCCTCCGCCGCCACCGACGACCAGACAGCCAGGATGGTTATGCGCGAATGTCGCTGCAAATATAGGATATGATGTGCTCGCTCTGCTGAAAGAGACTGGAGGGGACATTTGGTAGGAAACGCGTCAGGAAACTAGTCGCAGGGATGGATTCTGTAATGCCTAAACAAACATGTGCGACGCTATGAGAAAATAATACAGTCCGGGATGATGATGAGGAGGAATTGGTAGTGTGAGAGCGAGGAGGCCACAGGGAGGTTTGTATGTACAGTGTGTCTAGTCTTGCTTTTTTGAACAGTGTCAACTAGGAACACGTTGCGATAAAGGGTTCGGGGAAGCCTACTGTCGACGCTGCCGTCATCGAACGGAGGTGTCTTACTTAGTGCCTCGCCAAAATTTAAGATGTACAAAGGTGCTTTATCGTTATCGTCAGGCCAAGCCTCGGTTCCCAAGTTTATGCTTTGATTACCTAATCTGGAAGGAATTTGGATACCTGTTGATTCCTGTGCCCGCTCGGGTTTCCATCAAATGTGCAAGATGAATGAACGGATTTAACAAATACTTTCCTAAATCAGAAAGTTCTGCATTTTGTCTATGAGTCAGCATTTGATTCTTTCCTATGTTCACTAGGATTAATACTCCAAGAATCAGTTTTTCTTTCTCATGCCCGTATTCGATAGTCGTATTTATTTTATGGGCGGTGGTGTTAGATGATGGTTCACAAAGCTATGCCAGAAGTCTATTTTCATTCATCTTTAGGAATGCACCCATCACATGCGATCTTCATGCGCTGTATATCATTCACCCTAGCTTCCATGAGCTAACTGAAGTTTAGATCGAAAAGAGGAAAGCGGGTCCAGATTATCTTGTCATCTGATAACTCGCCTATCATGACCCTGACTCGTACATGGGACCCGGTATAACGTCAACCTCGCCCCCATGTACTCTTCCATCCTGTTCTCATCTCTGTTCCTCTCTTTATCTCCTACTTTCCCGCCTATATGGACGGACTCCCTCTATCATGGGTGCGGGACATCCTCCGTTTTTCTGTCATAGCTGCACCTTCTTCTACATATCCAAATCCAACTAGTATAAACGCGTCATCATCTATCTCCGCTTATCAGGATACAAGTAATCCCGAAGAGCCTGGAAAAGATCCGAGATTCCGAAAGCTTGTTGAAGCGATTTTGTTTTCGAGAAGATTCATTATCTCGTATAATATAGTTTTGGTGGCGATCTTGTTGGTATTCACAGCATGGCACTGGACGGAGAAGATAATACAAGCGAAATCGAGAAGAGCTGGGTCGGGAAAGGCGAAGAAGGCTATAGGGAAGAGCTTGGAAGATGAGGGTCCTGGAGATGAAGTATGGTCTTCATCCAGCAGTACCATAGGAACAACGACACCACCCGAGCAAATAAAAACAGACGATGAACGAGCACCTCTAATGGCTGATCGAAGAAGGCATCGCAAAAAAGGGAGGACCATATTCAGTACCATACATTCATGGATGCTACACCAACCTTCGCCCATCCCAATCATCAACAGGACCCTCCCACCAAACCAAGTATCCCTAGCCATTCTTGCAGTCCTTGGCCTTAATATATTTTACACGTTTTATCAAACACCCCTTTCGATCCGCTACCTATTCGTCTTTTCCGATCGCTGCGGCCTCATTTTCGTCGCCAACCTTCCCCTGCTCTACTTCCTCGCAGCGAAGAACCAACCTATCAAACTCCTTACCGGTTACTCCTACGAGTCTCTCAACATCTTCCACCGTCGGCTAGGGGAGCTTGTATGTCTCGAAGCATTTCTACATGTTGCAGGCATGTTCGGTGCTTGGTATACACTACTTCGATATATTGGAATAAGTTTACTCCACTTCCTAAGTAGCCGACTAGTTCTGCTTGGTCTCTTCGCTTTCATCGCATACGAAGCCATCTACTTCACGTCGCTCGCTAGCTTCCGGCAGCGATGGTACGAGCTTTTTCTAGCCCTACACATCTTCCTCCAAGTATCTGGCCTCATCTTCTTGTGGTTCCATCATCATTCAGCCCGACCATATGTCGGCATAAGCTTAGGTATCTACCTCATCGATCGACTTCTCTTCCGTTTAGGACTCAAGAGCACAACTTTCTCCGCAACCCTTACCATCCTCCCCGATAACGAAACAATCATGGTCTCCTCAAACTGGGAGATTCCCTCACGCCCTGCGATCCTTGACCAATCCATCAAACACGGCTGGAAGCCCACCTCCCACGTTTTCCTCACGATTCCCGCTCTCTCCCGCAAACACACCTTCCAAGCACATCCATTCACGATCTACGCCGGAGCACCAGAAACGAACGGGACCTCCGCTCCCACTCCTGCGGCTTCCTCGTCTTCCCTACCTTTCGGTCAAGCAGGCCAAGACCAAAGCCAACATGCGTGGTTTTCACTTCTAATCCGACCTCAATCTGGGTTCACGCGGGCATTACTCAACTATGCTCAATCCCACCCAACAACACTAGTCCGAGTTGACGGTCCCTACGGGTCCCCACACGCAGAAGAGACGCTTCGATATTCAGACCAAGCTATCATAGTGGCCGGGGGGTCAGGTATCGCAGTTGCGTATCCCTTACTTTGGGCGTTGCTTTCTCCAGGTTCTTCCTCCTGTACGGATGTTGAAAGGGGTAGTCCGAGGAGACGAAAAGTTCAGTTGTTATGGATTGTTCATTCTGCGATGCATACATCTTGGTTCCCTGAGGAGAAGATGGAAGAGCTAAAGGAGTGGGGACTCGAGGTTTTGATACCGCGACCGACTGAGGATTATGGAAGACCTGATGTTGAGAGTATCTTGAGAGACATGACAGGTGGTACTGGTCGGAAACATGGGACTGGGGTTGTTGTTTCTGGGCCGAATGGCTTGGTCAGAGATGTTAGGAATGTATGTGCTGAGTTGGTTGGAGAAGGAGAGAATATTCAAGTAGCGGTAGAGAAATTCGGATGGTAGATAAATAAAGATATTGGCTTGGAGTTTTGGGGATACGGAGTTCTAGATGGCTAATCTTTGGTATGACCAATGACCAAGTGTGGGTATCTCATCCATGGATGAAAAGGAAACAATCGCGAACATGAATACAAAATAATTTTATTTCGGGAATCATTATTCTGTCCCTTGTTTGACTATTTAGGTTTATTCTTCTCCGCGAAAGCTGTTATACTTACACAACCTTAAAATCTTAATAATATAGGAGAATTGGCATTGTTATGACGGAGGTGCCTTTCAAAAGTATCTAGGCA